>JAXCGZ010014316.1:25000-26999 GCA_037179515.1 Halocaridina rubra | reverse complement strand
TGAATCACCAGAAATGAATCATCTATTTTGATACTGATATTCTTCTTCTATTATTTGATTTTTTTCTACAAATTCTTGATGCTCTTGGCCGTCCGAAATGTAGATTTGTTTTTATTATAGAATGACTGTAAATCCCTTGTAAGGGGGATGGCCGAGCCAAGGAACACCCATTTACTATAAGCCAAACTTACCTCGATCTCTCTTAACTCCTTGTGGATAAAAGGTTTCCAAAGTTTTCCTATACCGATATCCTGCTTGGGTCACCCACAGGATATTTGGGCAAGGATCTTCAGTCTTGAGACCCGACAGTCACAGCCGTCTTCATTTAGATAGTCTTTAAGGCTCAAAATTGTGAGGCACTATACCGATTCCTTGAGAAGTTCGCACATGTGAAATAAAAGAAGCTCTGTTTTTGGAAGCTTCAGTTTTTAAAGACAGTTCACTGTGGCTAGTCCAGATGTACAAAATGTACATCTGCCATGTACAATACTGTTCAAGGCACTGAATTTTGATTATGCATTTTTATATTGCCAAGAGATTGAAAAATATGGGCAGACATTTTTGGTTTGATAGTTTGAGCCATAATTTTCACTCTTGTCTTGTCATATTGCTTTTTAGGTTTTCAATCTATGCGGACTGAGGTTAGTAAGGGCATACACTCAGGGTAACGATTACATCTGCCAAAACAAGTCCTTCGTAAGAAGGCAACCGTCCTAGCCCTGAGTAGAAAAGGGAGCTCGTGACGTAAAACCGAATCCAATCTATGACTTCAAATAATGAAGAACGTCACACGTGTGGCATGCCAGTTGAAAGCGAACATGCGGAAATACATGAAATCTTTCACACGGAAGTGGCGTGACACGTCCCATGTGCCACGTCCGGATGCTCGTTTTCAACTGGCATGCCACGTGCTACGTGTCACTTTGATGTGAAAGCTGCCTAATGAGTGATACTTTGCATATTACACTTAAAGTCACGGAGTGTATACACGCTTCACACAATCCTGGTCTAGGCATTGAATTTTGATGTCATTTTGTTTATTTTCTCAAGAGACTGAAAAAAGGCCAGATTTTTTCTGGAAAAAGGCCAGATTTTTTTTTTCTGGAAAAGGACCATATTTTTTTCTGAAAAAAGTCCAGAATTTTCTCTTTTGATTAGCTTGAACGAGAATCTTTAACTCTCTTGTTGTCACACGGCTTGTTAGGTATTCAGATTAAGGCCCGATTTCTTAAACAGTGTAAACCTAGGATACCATATTGTTACTTACCTAGACACACAAATGGCTTTCATAAACGCATCTGAAGCGGTGTTCTGAATTAATGAAAAACTATTGCAATTATATATATATATATATATATATATATATATATATATATATATATATATATATATATATATATATATATATATATATATATATATATATATATATTTATATATATATATATATAATATAGTGTGTGTGTGTTTGTAATCGTCCTTTTAGTGATGTTAAATCCTAACCTCTAAAGGATTAAAAAATATATATATATAAATTTGTGACACTTTCGATCCGTACCAATAGCCCATATCGTGCTGGAACCCATGTAAAGGCATTTATATATTTCGTAAAGGGATTCGAGACCTTATAAATTATGCAAACATTTATCTTCTGCTGAGGTATATTTAAGATCTTCTGTCAATAAGTAGACAATGACAGATGAGAAAATCCTTTTCTGATATGCTAATGGTCACACTGAATGCGACTTTATCCATTTTTTATTCTACTTTTGCCAAGAAACTTTAATTCATATTTTTTGTGTATCTCTCTCTCTCTCTCTCTCTCTCTCTCTTCTCTCTCTCTCTCTCTCTCTCTCTCTCTCTCTCTCTCTCTCTCTCTCTCTCTCTCTCTCTCGTTCCGTTTCCTTCTAGTTCTTGGTCACTGCAACCTTTTCTCAGATTGTGTGTGTGTGCCAGTGTGGGTGTATGTACATGTGTGTGTGTGTGTGTGTGTGTGTGC
>JAXCGZ010014316.1:0-20000 GCA_037179515.1 Halocaridina rubra | reverse complement strand
GGGGTCGTGAAAACATAAACAGACCTTGCGTCATGCCTCTTCGTAATTTATTTCCGGCTATATTTTCGTAAGTAATTGTTTTTTTTTCTTTTATCAGTAAAAGTTATGCGCGTTAAAATATATAAATGGCAAATTATTGTAAGATACTCTTACTTATTATAATTTCTTTCTATACAGTAGTCCCATTACCCCTTGTATGGGGGTGGCCGAACTATGTTATTTTCTCGGAATGGGTACTGCCGAATAAGTATGTCTGTTAGGTCAATTGCCCATGGGATTTGGCCCATATTACACTTTCTGGCAAGGATTATTGCCCCATTAAACAGGTTCCCTAGGATAGTTGCCGCATAGGAAAATCTTGCCCAGTAATAGGTAAAAATTCACTGGTCAGGTAGGTTAGGTTAGGTTAAGTTAGACTATTCTTGACTGTTTTACCTGGAACCATGATGATTGCCCCAAGAAACTACTACCCCTATGTCAATTGCCCCTAACTATCCTAGCTAATTGAATTTTACCCTAAGCTTGCTTATAAAGAAATGAAATGATATATTGTTCACACTTAACCTCTTTTTATTTATTATTAATATCACGATATATTTCACCTTTAATATCATCATGGGGTAATTTTCCAATTTTACATTAAAAGTTAGGTGCCATTGGCTTAGGGGCAGTCATCCTAAAGGCAATTTTGATAAGGGATGTCTTGCACAAACTCGTGTATTAACTACCAACTTAGCCTTACCTCATATAACTATATTTTCAAAATTGGCAAATGGCTTTGATGCAAGTAGAAAAGCAATATTTTAAATTTTAGTAGCAATTTCTTCAAGTTATTTAAGATTATTATAAATTATTCTTCATTTGGGAAAAATATTATTAGGGTGCATAATGGTTCAGTATTGACAAAGAAATAGGTTATTGACACTCAGAAATTTTGGTAAGTTGGGTATTCATGGAAACTTAGCAGCCAGTTATATGCAGTACCAAATGAGAGAAATAAATTGTATTTTAATCTGCAAAGTAATAATGTATGTGCATAATTTGCATGATTATTGCGTATTAATAGTTTTTACAATAGCATACAAACAGCTATTATGTAGAACAACGAAAATAATGCTATTTTAATAGAAACCTATATTTAGGTTACCTTCCTCTTGGTAAAACATATGTATGCAAAATTCTTTTGCTCCATAGAGGCCATTTTATCTGTTTTTTTAAACTATTGAAAGTTGTGACAGATGTGTAATGACTAGAAAAAAAGAGAAGGGTCTGAAACTTGAACCTTGATATTTAAATCACACCTAAAAACAAAATGTTTCTGAATCCTACATTTTGTCCATCTGCCTGTCTCCAAACTGGATTGCATATAGCGCACCTCAAGTACTGTACATACCTGGTAACTACATATTGAGCTACTCCTTGATATATTTGCAATTCTTTAGGAATTTTGTTTCTGGAAAGGGATCATAGTTCTTACTTTCTTTTTATAGCATATATTTATGGAAAACTTTCTCTCTCTTTAAGTGAAAACATTACAGTTTTCATATATGATTTTATTTTTGCTAACATTTCTGTTATAAGTATTGAGTACTGTAGTTCCCAATGTTTTTTGTGATAAGTATTACTGAACCAATATACTAGAAACAAAATTTATTATTTTACTACAAGGTACCTGTATATTTAGACTGAATGAAAGTACAGAAGCTCCCCTACTTATGAACATTCACTGATTCGAACTAAAACCTACCCATTATCTACCCATGTATTATTGTATGTAATACTTTACTGTACTGTCTTATTTCATTATTATTACTGTATTAAAATTCATTAATACTGTATACTTTATGTTTTATGTAGTTGTTAAGTTTCTTTAGCCTAAGTACTGTACAGTACTGTACAGTACATTTTTTTACCTAAGCACAACTTACGAACAAACTTCTGGAACCTAACATGTTCGTAAGTTGGGGAGTTTCTGTATCATTTGCAATTTACAGATTTTTAAAAATACTTTCTGTTTGCTTTATGCATCAATAGTTTTGCCATGAGAACGTTATTTAACACAGTATTTTATATCATGTTTTTCATTATCAATGTGATATTTTATATTTTCTCAAAAAATTATTTCGTATTGTGTTTGTATTGATTTTCTATTAGTTTCAGTGATACTGAAGCTTAAGGTTATTGGAGATTATGTATTAAGATATTAGTAAAAACAGTTGCATCTTGTAATAAAGAGTAACCTCAGAGTGCTCTAGGGTTACTCATTTCTACAAGTTACCTAACCTAACTTAACCTAAGCAGAGCTAAGATAGTCTAACCTAACCCAAGTTAAGCTAACCTAACCTAACCTCAGCTAAACTAACCAATTTGTGTCACAATTAGATCCCATTTGAATGGGTATGTATACTGACATGTCGTAACTGAGGGATTAAGGCTGGATGCCCTTTCTAATGGCATGCAGAGGACTCGAGCTTGGGTTAGTCACTTCCTGACTTGCGCTTTCTACCACAGAGTCACTGAAGACACTGTATGACGTTATCAGCACTTGTGCTTTACATCTCACGTGCTCTTCCTCTGAACTATTGTGGCCTCTTCATTTTAAAGTACAGTAATTGATTTGATCATTAGTATGCTGTTAAATAATTATACTATTTAGAATACTACAGTATACTGTATATTATTGTATTTTTCCTTCTGTAGTGGTACATAACTTATTTGAGGTTGGAAAAGGAACATTTTGGAAAAAATATTATCAATATTCTGAATACTCATGTAGCATGGGTAAACAGTGGGTGCTGCATATTACTTAGATTAACAGATCTTTCTTATTCTCTAAAATAAGCTGAATAAAGACCGCTTTTGGTTTCACATTAATATTTTTGCTGCATAAAGTATTTTACTAAACTATGAAAGCATTCTTAATTTTTGTGGGCTTTTTATATCTCTTTTTGACTGTGAACAAATTATCAACAAGAATATGGTAGCTTGACAGCATTTTTAGGGCAAATATTCCTGGAAACTGGTACTTAGTGATAAAGGGAAAGCTATACATGGATAGTCTGGAACTTATCATAGCTGGAGGGTTATCAATGTTCCAGTTCCCGTCAATGTTATAATAAGTGTCTTGCAAGATAATCCTTTCCCTCTAGGACCTAGAATATCACGTCCATCTTCCCCTGACTGTCGTATCAATCGACTAAATGAGGCGAAGCGAGGGGGCTGAGAATCCCTTACTTTGTGTATTTTCCCACAGTGAGTCAAGCTTTTTGCTTTGACTCAGCCATCCCCCTATAAAGGGGGAATGTGGCATTTGTTTATAAAATATGGTGCTTTTCAACTTATGAGAAGCACTTTTTAGCAAATATAGCCATTTTACTCTGTCAACAGTTAACTTAAGGCAGTTATAACCAATAATTATAAGAAGCATTCAAAATATAGCATCCATCTTGTTGGCTTACACTACTGTATATGATATAACAGCAAGTTACCACATTAAAGTCAAGCATTTGGCATGGTTGGTTGGAGTTTTTTTTATGTAGTGGGATACAATATGGCCTATTATTTATACCATATGCAGCATATGCTGCATATGGTATAGGTAATAGTAATGTAGTGTACAAAATCTGTGTTGAAACCTTGGAATCTATTATTATTATTATTATTATTATTATTATTTATTATTATTATTATTATTATTATTATTATTACTACAGTTTTCTTTATTTATTTTTCTTGGAGGCTACAACTTAATTTGGTTTGCATATTCATATTCTTTTTTTTCTGCCATTTTGAAAATACCATCTTTTCCAACTGGTGGTGTGAGTTTGTTATATTATTCTTTTATTTCATTCTTTGCAGTTCCTAATAGTGATTTGATTTTTATCAATATTTTTATTTTTATTATTCTGGGCTGCAGTAGCTCATGTTAGTGTGTGTGCCTTGAAGTGACTATCAGGTGTTCGAGCTCACTGCGAGACGGTAGGAAGCGCATCCATTCTTAATCCCTCTCATAGCTCCAGTCTATCTGTATTCACCCTCATTCATGGGAACTAATTGTGACTTTCATTCCAGGTGTCCATTTACCTGTTGAGACTGGAATTAGATATCTGTTCTCATCGAAGACAAGGATTGTACCTTGAAAGCAGTTAAGGTAAGTTAAAAATTACCCTTGGAAATGTATTTGGTAAGGATCTGTGTCTATTTCTGTCATTCTTCAACCCATAAATAACAGTCAATTTTATTTTTATTAATTCAGCAATATAGACTTCCCTGGCAATGTTGATATAGGTATACTGAAGATGTAGGAGCTTTACCTTTTCATATATAGCAATATAGACTAATTTTTGTTATTACAGCTGTGATCAGCATATTGGATCATGTAAAGATGAATAACCCCCAGAACCCCATGGAAAATTTAATTATCCCTAAGTTGTTAGGTTAGGTTAGATGACTTACCATGTAAATATGAATAACCCTAGAACATCTTGAGGTTACTCTTCTCCACAAGATCCAAAATATCTGTGAATATATAAAAATTGGTTTGGGAGGTGCTTTAATCATGTTTTTCAAGGTCCCCTCAAGTACAGTTTTATTTTCATCAGTGTAGACTTTGGAATCACTTTTATTACATGTTAGTTAAAAAAATTTCCTGAGGTTATTGATAAGAAAGGTATATTTAATCTTTTCTTGAAAAAAGCCAAATAGTCTAATTGGTAGAGCAAACGAGTCTTGAAGTAACGATTCCCAGTCCCATTATTTCGACCCATTTGGCAGACTTTTGTGACACGCAGAGGAACACAAAGGCGGTATGCTTATCCCCCTCAGGGGGATATGATAAATAATGGTAATTGAGATAAATGGAGAGAATTTGAGAAATTGTTATGAATGGCACTGAGGTGCCAGCAAATTGATTCTGGATTCATGTTTGCAGTGAACTCATTCTTCAAAGGAATTGGCTACATTGTGTTAAAATAGGTTGATAAATAAGCGTCTTGTTTAAGGGGAGAATATAGTCTTCTTCCTCCTCCTCCTCCTCCTCCTCCTCCTCCTCCTCCTCCTCCTCCTCCTCCTCCTCCTCCTCCTCCTACTACTACTACTACTACTACTACTACTACTACTACTACTACTACTACTACTACTACTACTACTACTACTAGTATTATTATTATTATTATTATTATTATTATTATTATTATTAATATTAATATTATTATTATTATTATTATTATCATCATTATTATATTGATATTTTACTTTTACAGGTATCTACTCTTCTGGTAAGGTAAGGATAAATAATGGCACCACTCTGTACACCAAGATATCATGTCTATTTATAATTGTTTTTCTAAAATATTAATTTATGCTGATAAAAAGCCTACTGGTAGGCATGAAAAATGCTTAACTAAAAATACTGTACTTACACACACACACGGGAAGATACGAGCTTTGGGCTCTTTCCCGTAAACACAATTAGGTAATCACACACACACACACACACACACACACACACACACACACACACACACACATATATATATATATATATATATATATATATTCTCTATCATGATATTGGTAAGCACATACTGTGCAACAACCACATGCTCCAACAACACAACATACACTCCCTTTGAGCTCTCGGGGAAAGCCTTGGATCGGGGATGTTCGTAGAAAACAGTGCTAACCCAACTTTTGCAATGTAAATGCAAGCACAGAATGACTTAGAGTGTTTATTTATTGAGCCATATATCAATTGCTTATATTATGTAACTCATGCTAGAATGATGGACAAGTAATCAATACCTTTTCTTCTCCTAATAACTAGTTTTCGGATGAAAGGTGGAATACAGTGTGGTAACCAATGCTGGAATATAAAACAATTCAGTTCACACAAATTAAAATATTTAATTTGTCATGTGTATGATATTTACATTTCTATTTGAATGTATTTTGTACTTTGGGTTATTTGCATATATTTTATTTTTTGTGCATGGTCGATTATGTATTCACAGTATTTTATTGCATTTGTTAGTACTGTACATACTTGTATATCATTATGTCCATGTTCTTTTTTCTGTTATGTTTATCATATTGTTTATTGTATTATGTATATTGTCATCATTTTATTGTGTATAAATTTGTTTTAAATCTTGGTGTACAGTGTTTGGTGTAACGACTGTCCAAAATTTTCAGAAAAATATACTTTTGTAATTTTATTTAAATTTTGTAAAAAGAAGCCTAGAGTTAAGATGAAAGATAAAAAAGCATATTAATCATTTAACTATATTTTGTAGGAAAATAATATCATCTCTTATAATTCCTTAAGATTGGGATATTATGAATAATAGCTTGAGGTTTTAAGAGCCAATGGAAATGTACAAGTATTCTTGTACTGGTCATATCTTTTAAATATTTCTTATTGTTATTCACAATAAAGAAAAGTTATTATTATTAAAGTGAATTAAATATAATTTGATCTATACATATTGTAAAGTGTTTCAATATTTTTCACAAAAGACTTACAAATATTAATTTATCCCTATTGAAATTTTGGATAGTCTCGAAACTTATGTTTCCATCGCTAAGGGCACAAAAAGGTACGTGATTGGTTTTCAGTTTGCGATTCTCGTATACGTTCATTCGAACTTCGTGTTTTGCTCTCGGTCGTCCTTTGAGCTGCAATCATTATAGAATAGGTAGATTTTTGCCTTAGGATAAGTAGCGTCATCTGGTAAGACTACTTGGTACTATTGTAGTATGTGACCTACCTCACTATCTGTAATCTTTTGTACATTAACAGAACTAACATAATCAAACTAAACTAAACTAGCAAAATAACCTAACCTGCTTAGTCTAGATTAGGTTAGGTTGGTTAAGTTATGGTACAATAGACTGCAGATAGTGAGGGAGACCACATACTACAGTAGCACCCACTATTTAGAAATGCAATTCATACAGAATTGTAAGTAGTTTACCATCACTAGGTCATTTACAGTCATTAGCATGCAAATGAGAGGCATCCAACTCTTAAGTTTATTTACTAGCGTTGGATGCGCACAGCGTGATTGGATAGCTTTTGTGTAGCCCTCATTAGTATTGGTTTGCGCGTGTCCGTTCGGTCTCTGAAAACGTATTATCAAGAAAAGCAAGTTACACTGCAATCGTATCGTTTAGAATAATCAGGAAGATGAGACTCTTCGAGAAGATCTTCGAGATAGAGAGCAGCAACAAGACTGTCATAGAGAATCCTGGATGGTTTGTAAGATATACTGTACAATCTGTTTTGGTAATTTTAATTTCATTTTAAAGTAAGAAGCACTGTAATTGTTGGATTATACAGTATATATCCTTCAAGAAAATTATAACTAATGAAATTTTTGAAAAGATAATTTGTTCTATTGACAACATTTAAGGTTGTATTACTTTATAAATAGTACAAAACTATGTTTTTATTTTAATGCTTCAAGATTAGAGAAAAGTCTTAATTAGATAATTGAACTTAAAGTTGGTTTGTTCTTAAAACATTATTCATGTTTTTAGATTTGTGTGAAAGTCAGATAAGTAATTAATTATTTTGAATTTTGTGGTGTTTCAGATATATGTATTCTATCTTCAGTCAGTTGGTGATATATAAACAAGTGTAGCACCAGGAATCTCCTAAATTGAGCAGGTTAGTTATGCTTAAGTGATTGGATTTTGTATAGGAGAGTGCTCTAGGGTTATTCATATTTACAAGACAAGGCTAGTCAGCCTAACCTAACTTAACCTGACTTAACCTACCCTAACCTAACATTCTAGCTTAGCCTATCCAGGCCCAACCAAACCTAACATAACCCTAACAATTTATGAGGTTATTCAAGTTCTTTTGAGGTACTTGTCTTTACATTAGCTGTTCAATTGTTGCCACATATGCTAATGAATACAGAAGCTCCCCTACTTACGAACAATCGAGTTACAAACATCCACAGATGCGAACAAAAACCTACCCATTATATACACATGTATTAGGGTAAGTATTATTGTACTGTACTGTATTATTACATTATAATTCTGTATTAAAATTCATTAATGCTGTATACTTTATGTTTTATGTCATAGTTAAGTGTCTTAAGCCTAAGTACTGTACAGTACTGCATAGGTATGTATTGTACAGTAAATTTTTTTACCTAAACACAACTTACGATCAATTCTACTTACGAACAAACTTCTGGAAGCTAACTCGTTAGTAAGTTGGGGAGGGTCTGTAATTGTTACACATATAGTGCAACTGTTATAGAAAACGATTAATCTTATAACCTTTTGTGAGTTACAGGGTATGTTATATTCTCTTATGAAACGTATTTTTCTCCTGTCCCTGGTTTGAGCCTAGGACAAATAACCAGTGTGCCATAATATAATTTTCTTTATATGTAAGTGTTTTGGAAACCAGTTTAATAATGGGACTGTTTTAATTTTCAGAAATAGTTTCGTGCAATGGCTGTTTATAATGAATACCATCAGTATATCATTAGATGCATCTCTATATTGAGGTTAGTAATACTCTGGCTTTTTTTCTTAAATTTTTATGTTCACGGTTTGTAAATAATTTCTATTGCTATTATATATATATATATATATATATATATATATATATATATATATATATATATATATATATATATATATATATATATATATATATATATATATATATATATATAAGACGAGAAGGTCCATAAATAAACCAGAAAGTAAAAAAGACATGTAATATATTACGACTGACCTACGGTCCCCTTCCAGCACACATGATATAAATCCCAATTTAGTTATGAAATGACTAAAACCACCCCCCCCCCCCCCCCCCCCCCCCCCCCCCCCCGCACGCACGCACGCACGCACGCACTCACGCACTCACTCACTCACTCACTCACGTCACTCACTCACGCACGCACTCACTCACTCACGCACTCACTCACTCCGCACTCACTCACGCACTCACTCACTCACTCACTCACTCACTCACGCACTCACTCACTCACTCCGCACTCACTCACTCACTCACTCACGCCCTATATATATTCACTTTGCATATTTCACAAAATTGTATTGTCATTGAATGAATATGATACATACGCTTAGTTAGTCTTAATTTTTATTACAATATATTTTCCAAGGCAGTTATCTTTTGCCATTAAGACCAGTTATGTAATAAAAATCAAAATTGTTCTCCGACTGATTTCTTTTCATATTTTATGAGGGAATATTATTCCTCCAGAGTTACTGCACAGTTTAGTCGATAACAATATGAGACAGTAAAAGCTAATTCAACCCCGGGGCCTGGACCAAACTCTATGCCAGTGTATTATCAACCCCAGATGCTACCACTGCATCACCAAGTTGTTAAAAGAATTGATTTATTAGTTTAATGGAGTACTTGGTCTTAGATCAGTCTTCATCTCACCCAGGTATGTACCGGACAATAGATTGCTGGTTACGAGGTACGTAGGAAGGAAACAATTATACTTAGGCCCGATTTCTTAAACAGTGCAAACCTAGGATACCATATTGTTAGTTATCTAGACACACACAAATGGATTTCATAAACGCATCTGTCGCGGTTCTGTGTATGGCTAGGATCCCGTGCGGGATCCCAGCCATACTCAGAACCGCATCAGATGCGTTTATGAAATCCATTTGTGTGTGTCTAGCTAACTAACAATATTGTATCCTAGGTTTACACTGTTTAAGAATTCGGACCTAAGAATATACAATATAAAGGTGTAAATATAAAGTGAATGAAATAATAAAAAAAAAATGCGTTCATGAAACCAAAAGAATACACACTTCACACGGAAAAAGTAATGAGGAAAATACAGGGAAAACAGCCAGTGGAAGCAATCATCTTTTTGAAGAGAGCCCCATCAAGCTGTCTGTGTTTACTGTTGTTTTCTCATTACTCTTGATGGAACAGCAGGATCTCGTGACGAAGAGGGTGCCGGAGAGAGCAGAGGAAACGATTTGAGAGAAATATTGCACCAAAGGGCACGCTAGAGATGAATATTGAAGAACAACTTCGAAAAAAATATTCCGTCGTAAGGATTGTGAAAAATAAAATGACAGCGGGATCTCGTGACGAACTGGGTGCCAGAGAGAGCAAAGGGAAACGGTTTGATAGAAACATTACACCAAAGGACATGCTGGAGATGAAAATTAAAGGACAACTTCAAAAAATGTATTCAGTCGTAAGGATTTTGAAAGAAAATGACAGCTGGATATCGTGATGAAAAGAGTGCCAAGGACAGCAAAGGGAAACTGTTTGAGAGAAGCATTACAACAAAAGGACATGCTAGAGATGAAAATTATAGGAGCAGTCTCGAAAAAATATTCAGTCATAAAGATTGTGCAAGAGAATGATTAGAGCAGAGTGAGGAGTAATTTGATATGTTTAGAGTCTCTGTTTTTTGCTTATGGATTACTGAATAACAAGTTTTTCAAAAGGGGATAAGACTTGGTTTTATGGGTGACCTATATTTATTTATCTCTATGATTTTAGTTTTGCGTTCATGTCACTTGGAAATTGTTTGCCTTGACGTTACTTAACCGCGAAAGAATGGGTTTGACACATTTGACACTTGCTATTTTGGCGCCAACCAATTTTGGCAAAACCCACGTGTCCACGTACTTTCTGGAGCTAATAATATTTTTTATATTTTAAAAACCGAACCTAGCTTAACTATCTTTACAAAGCAGATGGCCACAAAGGGTTTCGCCAAAGTAACATGTCCCAACCAGTCCTTATCTGATAGAATGTGTTATTTATTTTTTCTTTTTAAAACTCATATACTGTATACAGTATATATATATATATATATATATATATATATATATATATATATATATATATATATATATATATATATATATATATATATATATATATATATATATATATATATATATATATCCATTTGCTGTATTGTTTTCTTTCTTTTCTCTATTCTGTTGTTCTTTTTTGTGTGTGTAGCCACGTTTTCCATTTTTCATGTTCCTTTTCCTGGCCAATTAAGCCATGTTTCCTGTACTGTAGACTACTCTTAAATACATCTCATGTTTTTGCTCAATATTTTGTTTTGCTTTTTTTAGACTTTTATTAATAATAGAGGGAAGGGGGCCAAAGTAGCTGAGTGCTAGTGCGTGCTAGTTAGGAGGCGACTCACACAGGTGCAGTCCTATCTTGGGGAAGGGGGGCGCATTCAGTCTTACTCCCCCTGCTGCAAATGGTCTGTGTCCACCCCATTCATGTGAATAAATGTGACAAAATGGTGCAAACAGTACACAGGTTCAAGCCCACCGTGGGACGTTAGGAAGGGCAATCAATCTTACTCTCCCTGGTGCAAACAATCTGTCTCCTCCCGTATTTATGGGGACTAAGTATGACGCGTGTAATGGTGCCAATAATAACAGAGTAAACTGCATTAAATAATAGTGCTGGAGTGCCTCATGCTTCAGAAAAAACATGCACTGTTGTAACATGTATATTTTCCCCTTGGTAAAATTTACTCAATTTATAACTGTGGTTATGCTTTTGTAATAAAAATTTAAAGCTGGAATGATAATGGACAGATTATGTATTGCTTAAAGCTCCTGTGCAAATTATATACTTCCTTATTTTGGACACTTCGTTCTTGTTAGCTGATTTATAGGGATTTTTAGATTCTTTATTTCATTTTGAGGTTCTTTTGTAATTACTTTTACTTAAATCTCAAATACATCTCGTTTTCCAGTTTATCATGCATACTTACATAAATATTTTCAAACAAATCATTATAGATATAGCTGTGATATATATATATATATATATATATATATATATATATATATATATATATATATATATATATATATATATATATATATATATATATATATATATATATATATATATATATATATATATATATATATATATATATATATATAGTTTATGAGGACATTTATGTCTTCATCATTAAAGGTATTATTACAAGTTTATCCAGTCCGATATCGCCCTTGCACCCTATGTTCCTTAGGTTGATTATACTTTGCACACACCACTATTCTGCTTTTCATTCATCATTTGATGTTATCCTTTGGTGACATATTAAAGCAAGAACTACACCACTTGGCATAGACACAACGTCTTCAGGGCTGACAAATGGGGTTTCTTGAGCCATCTGCATTGTAATGTCCTCATATCCACTTCACTATATATGACTGGTTTGGTGAATAAATGTAGTATATTTATAATTCACAAATGGTAGCATTAAATGTAAGACCACCGATGGGCGTTAGGGAGGGCGTGCATCCTTAATTCCCCATCTCCTCTCCATCTGTGTCCACCCCTAAAATGGGGACTAGTAGTGACATATAAAACGTAATATTGAAAATTTTAGTGGTGCGGTTGGTAATCTATGTTTGTACTTTGATGCATTGTCAGTGTGAATTAGGTTCGAATTTTGTTGAGGAACTATATATATATATATATATATATATATATATATATATATATATATATATATATATATATATATATATATATATATATATATATATATTTTATTTTCTCTTTTTATACATCTAATCACTTCTCTTTATTTATAAATTCACTTGAATTTTTCTTATAGTATTCATATCTCTGTTTATCAGTACATATATACAGTTCGTCAAAAAGAAATATTATCAGTTTTATTATTAACCACTGTATTTAAAGTACAGGGTATACATGTGATTCTTAATTGCTAATAGATAAAGAGAGTGTAATATCTCATCTGAGTTGCTTCCTTTGATAAGTAATGTGAATGAGAGATAGATAACTCTAGTCTTGCCTAATATTAATTATTCATTCGTGTTCCTTGCTCATTTACCCTGCGGGTGACCCATGAAAAGTGCTATGGGGGAATTGTGCAGCCCTTTATCCCCAAGGAGCCGAGAGGAGTGATCGATGCATGTTAGGCTGCTGATGAATGTGTGTTTTGACTCGGCCATTCCCTGCAAGGTGGATTGCGACCATTGTATATGGTTTCGGGTGAATATGTGCTTGACTCGGTCATTCCTTGCAAGGTGGATTGCGACCATTGTATATGGTCTTCTGGTGAATATATGTGCTTTGACTCGGCAATTTCCGTTACAAGAGGCGTTGCGGCCATCGTAGACGAGTAGCTTCTGGTGAATGTTCGTGCCTTGACTCTGCCAAGTCCTTTACATTGGGGTTTTCATTACGCTAGACATTGCGTTCTGTTCCTTTTTCATATCAAGACTTGCAGTGGTAAGAATGGTCTCTCGAAATATGACAAACCCGTATTCGAGCCCACCAAGGGGCCTTAAGAAGGCCGTCTATCCTTATGTCCACAACTCCAACCCGTCTGTGTCCACCCCCTTTTAAATGGAGATTAATGATAATACAAAACACTTTGGAACTCTCTTCCAGCTTCCTTCTTTTCTAGCTCAAACGACCATTAAAGAAAAAAATAAACCAGATCTATCGACAGTTCAGGGCTAATCCTACCATATTTTTAGGTCCTCATTACTTCTGACTATTCTTTCTAGCTGTCATTTTATTGTTTATATCTGCCTATGCCTTGCCCTTAAGATGCTACTTTTTCTTCTTATATGCTTTTCTGGTGCCCTGGCCTGATGAGGGCAACTTTCTTTGCCTGTCCCAGTGTCACACTCATATAAATTATGCCTTAAAGAAATATGATGACTGTAATGTCGTCAGTTATCTCAGTAACCTACGCAAGATTCTCCATTTTGTGTATTGCTGTTTATAACTTTGCTAACCAGAAATGGCCTCTGTGTTTCGCTGTATATAATGAATTTCATTTGGAGGTTGTCTTGTTCAGTGGCAAGAGGACAGGGCCAGTCGGAATATTAATTAGAGCTTGAGACTTATGTATCTGAACTGTCCTCTAACTCATGGCTTGAAAGGGAAAATAATATTGAAATTCATTTCAAGTAAACATAATTCCATTCAACAAGCTGTTGTTTGACTAATACTTATATGTTCTGGAACTGGATGATGACAGATTCTTTTGAAGCTTTCTGTACTTGTATGCATATATTCCCATACTTTACTCTCCCTTTGTATGTAGATCATTGGGAAATGATCTAAATACAAATGTATTACAATGTTATTGTTATAAATGAAGGCATTTAAAGGAAATAAAATTACAAGACGACATAATGCCTAAAAACTTTGTCTTTTATTACATACAATGGCTGCAATCCCCCTTGTAAGGGGGTGGCTAAGTCAAAGCATACACATTCACCATAAATCGATACTTCCTCGATTGCTCCTCTTACCTACTTTATCTTTTAAGG
The DNA here is from genome assembly GCA_037179515.1 of Halocaridina rubra. Lineage (NCBI taxonomy): Eukaryota > Metazoa > Arthropoda > Malacostraca > Decapoda > Atyidae > Halocaridina > Halocaridina rubra. Next base: position 5,663 of record JAXCGZ010014316.1, on the reverse strand, counting down.
ACCTTATAGCTAATTTCATTTATATTCCCCCTTATAAGGGGGTGGCTGAGTCAAAGCAAAAATTCCTGACTTTGCAGGAAGAAAAACAGATTTTATATATATATATATATATATATATATATATATATATATATATATATATATATATATATATATATATATATATATATATATATATATAGTCACCGTGGCTCAAGCGGTAGCGTCCACGACTCTGAGGCGTCAGGTCGAGGGTTCGCGCCCCGTCACGGTCTGAGGTTAGCAAGGGCATGCACTCCGGGTAATGATTACATCTACTAAAACAAGTCCTTCGCAAGATGGTAACCGTCCTAGCCCTTGGTAGAGAAGGGAGTCTGTGACGTAAAACCGGAACGTGTGTATATATATATATATATATATATATATATATATATATATATATATATATATATATATATATATATATATATAAGCTAATGTAAATTGCAGTGAGTTATTTCCAAAAGCACTTCCCATCTCTCTCCTTTCATTGATAGGGGGAAACATTTTCGTATCCCTTATGCAAATTTCATTTGTCAAATGGCTCTGAACAATAGAGCTGGTTGTTCTAGCAAAGTAACAGTATTGTGGGATTCGAGAGAATGTGTTTAGCTGTGGCAAGCAGACTTGTTTTATGACGATTTTCACATGAAAAGATAATTTGGTGAGCAGATGCATTTGACTGAGCAGTACAAGTGGCAGTATAAATCCAGAATAACTCAACCTAACTTTTCTGTTATATGTATCATACTCTATGTGAAGTAAGTTTTACTTAAAACAGCAGAGTGAACTTAATCCTACCTTGTTACGTCTAGAATAACTTAGAATAGTTGTTCCGGTTTTACGTCATGGTCTCCCTTTTCTATCAAGGGCTAGGACGGTTGCCTTCTTGCGAAGGATTTGTTTTGGCAGATGTAATCGTTACCCTGAGTGCACGCCCTTGCTAAACTCAGACCGTGAACTTAGTACAAACATTATATAGTAATCCTCCCTTTGTGTGTCAACCATTAGTCCCTAGTATAGGGGAGGACACAGTATGTAGATGAAGGATTATGGTTGGTTCCCCTTTGTAGTGCCCCACTTTGGGCTCGATTGTGGGTCTGTCAATTCCTTGTTCTAGCACTGACTAGAACAAGTAGTCCCTTAGAAAAGGTAAATAAACAGTGCCATTTGTAAGTAAGTGAAGAGAACTTAAATAGATGAAATGAATAGGGTAGAAATATTGCAGACAATGGTAATAAGACAAACATGGATAATATAGATAGAAATAGATAATATTGATAGAAGTATAAAAGTGCTTTGCTACATTTATGTTTTGGTAGAAAACAACCTCTTTCATCAGTTATTTTTTTTTACCTGAAAGAGAATTCTATAATAGAAAAGCAACTAACTTATTAGCTATTACGTGTTTTGTGTCAGTGTTATTCCCCATTTAGGGGTGGACAGAGATTGATTGAAGCTGGGGATTCAAGGCTGATGTCCATCCTGTAAGCGGAGTTATTTTTTTTACAACAGAGTTGTAATGCAATTACTTGAAGCTAACTTTTGGGGCTTCCTATAAACTAACGCACTCTCAGCTGTACCAATTAAGCACAGCTCAAACTTTCTCAAAGTTTCTTCTTGAGAAAACGTGGGTGGCAACTCTTTAATTAAATTTGCATATAATAGACTAGAATCTCTTTCTTTACTTACTTTTGAAGTTCCTAGCTACAGCACAGGCACTTATATACCTCTTTATATATTTGACATGAAAAATCATTTACATCTGTTATTGCAAATTTTGCAAGGAAATTTTCGTTGTGACATACAGGAGGAAGCAATGCAATAATTTATGCTATATTATTTTCTTTATCTTTTAAGAATAAGACTTCTGGACTGACCTGTGTATGTTTATTCTCTTGTCTTAGGCATTGTGTAGGGGATTACACCTGTAATCGACTGTATCAATTCGTGTACTCATTATGACTGCTAAGTTGGAATGGGTTATTGCTTTCATTCTCCAAGTGACTAAATAAAAATTTACTTATTCACCAGTCATCAATCCCCTTAAGGGAGGGAGACTGGCATACTTCCTCCGTGTTCCCCCGCGTGTCGTAAGAGTCTACTAAATGGGGCGGAGCAAGGGGACTGAAACTCCTCCCAAAGGGTCAAGAGTATTTTAACTTGACTCAGCCACTCCCCTTATAAGGGGAAAATGGCTCATGTGATATAGATAGACCAATTAAGAAGGTAGGCTTAGGGGGCAGAGTGGTCAGAGTGCTAGACTCGGGACTTGACAGACCCTCTACGAACCCACCGTGGGGCGACAGTAAGGACATCCAGCTTTTATTCCCCAACCACCCTGTGCCCACTCCCATATTGGGGACCAATAGTGGCACACAAATCGAGAAGAAACAAGGTTGTCTTAAATTCTGGGCCTTAGTTTTGGCACACCGGTATTTGTGCTCATCAAGGGAAGGAAACTCTCTGTTTGTCATTCAATCAGCGAACACGAGTAAGAAGCAAAATAACTGAATTTGCATGAATAATGCTCAAGATGTCGCCCGAACTAACAACCTAGGTTTTCTCAGTGACTCAAAATAGTGCCACTCTGCTTCGCTAATGGAGCAATATTTTCCCCTCGTGCCCGAAGTCTAATGAATGGAATTGCAAGTGCCTAGACATAGAGGAAGAGAAGGAATTAGATTTGTCACTGATTGTTTTAGCAGGGATGCGAGGGTGGGAATTGAAGTGTGTGTGTGGTGCACATTTGTGCGTGCGTGTGTATGTGGAGGTGTAGAGATTATAAGAAGTAGGGAAATGTATGTGATATAGGTATTTATGCATGCATAAAATTTGTGTTACGTATACATCTGTGTATGTGTGTATCAACATGCAATACCTTTTCACGTTGCATTCATAAGTCTGAAGCCATGTAGCCCTCCTCCTCCAATCGTAAGTGTTCTTCCTTTCCTATATCTTTCCTGTTATCATTCTCCGTTCCATCCTATTCCTCCGAAGGTGTTCCATTTGCTCCTTAATATAACTCTATCCTCTGAAGATATTATCAGGGGAAGCGTCTGCATGCTTGGCATCACATCACAAGGAGCCGACAGGAACATATTCTGCATGTCAGATTTGGAGTGCCTGCCAGGAGTCAAGTGTGTGCTGGAATGTGTGTGTGTGTGTGTGTGTGTGTGTGTGTGTGTGTGTGTGTGTGTGTGAGAGAGAGAGAGAGAGAGAGAGAGAGAGAGAGAGAGAGAGAGAGAGAGAGAGAGAGAATCACTACCACTTTTGACCTCGGATGCTTAAAACTCAGCTTCCTCAAGCATCTCCCACTCCCTCTTGCATTCAGTCTGCCAACATTAACGAGAGAGAGAGAGAGAGAGAGAGAGAGAGAGAGAGAGAGAGAGAGAGAGAGAGAGAGAGAGAGAGAGAGAGAGAGAGAGAGAAATATGAACTCTGAGAGAATAGGAGTATGAAGAGGAAAAGAATTGAAAAATGCTTTGTTTTGAGGCATCAGAAAACTGCATCTTTAGCACGGCGTGCTGAGAGTGCCTCAGATCCTTCAAGCGGAGATATACAAAAAGAAACATCAAAGTCTGATTCCTCAGATCTTATCTGAAGACGATCAAATCGTGATCTCTTTTTTTGGTATTAGGGGTTTGTCTTTCTTTTGCTTTTTCATTCTCCTTTGTTTAAAGATTATTTTTTTTTATATATATATCGAAAGAGATGAGGGATATCTGTTATGCTGATCTTTGTATTGTGAGCAGTTGCTTGAAAAGACCTTGGAGGGATTTATGTATATTTTGTTTGATGTATCTGTTTGTGTGCATGTCTGTCTGTCTATCTATCTGTCTATCTATCCATCTATCTGCAAAAAGGTCGTAGTTCACATACGACCTCTGTCGACCATATCATTTGGAAGTTGACTGAGCACGATGGTGAAATATTGTGAAAGCAATTTACATTTTAATTTTAATAGAAGTTTTCCTCTTGGATTTATTCTGTTCACGTAACAATGTTTGTTTCATGCGCCCAAGCACGCGCACACACACACACACACACACACACACACACACACACACACACACACGTGTATATACAATATCGATATTTATTATCAGAACAATTTAATATCCTTTGTGGATATTGTGAAAATTATATAAAATTTAATTTCCTTACTTTTTGAGTATTTATTGATGAATGAAACTATAGTTTGTTTACAGTTTAAGAATTCGTTATCGGCTGAAAATTCATTTGTTTTCATTTAGGCCGCTTTCACACTAAAGTGGCACGTCGCACGTGGCATGTCACGTGGCACACCAGTTGAAAACGAACATCCGGAAATATATGAAACCTTTCACACAAAAGTGACACATGGGATCAGTGAATGATTTCATATATTTCCGGATGTTCGTTTTCAAGTGGCGTGTCACGTGGCATGCCACGTGCGATGTGCCACTTTGGTGTGAAAGCGGCCTTAGAAGTTGAATTGCTGGTACAAACATCAAAGCCTCAACTTGTTTGCCTACCTTGACCTCTTCAGCTTTGATCTGTTTGTTGAATTAAAAAAAAAAAAAAGTGTCGAATTTTGGTCTGAAGAGTGTGAGAAAAACATAAAAGGTAACATGTGTGTTTTCCATAGCTAAAGTGTAAAATATTTTAACTGCTAAGTGTTATGTTTATTTATCGCTTATATAACGCAAATTGAGCACGCACACACACACACAGTCACACACACACACACACACACACACACACACACACACACACACACACACACACACATGTATATATTGTGTTAGAGAAATTATGTTTTTTTTAAATACAAAGTGTTTAGTAACGATATGAACAAACATACTGAAGAATTTAGAGAGCAAATATACTCTTTTTAGATATATCTCAACATATAATTATTGTTTTCCAGTTATATACTCGTGTAATAAATTTATGGTGTGTTTGTTCGTCTGTAAGTGTCGTACATCTGTGACGTACTTGGTTGTCAGTGCGTTTGTGAAGGCTGGTCGTCTGTAATTCTGTGAATTACGATTTCTGTTAGGGTCAGAAAATGAAAAGACACCTGTGTGTATATATATATATATATATATATATATATATATATATATATATATATATATATATATAGTGTGTGTGTGTGTGTGTGTGTATTTTTTAATTACTCTTGGCACGTAAATACGATTCTTTTGTGTTCAGTGTTTAAATAACTCATTGTCATTTAATTTTTTTTTTAATCTTATCGACACCTTTTCGACTGGCATTTATAGCCCCTTTTTATTTTTATTTATGTATTTTTTATTTTTTGAAGGCTGAGATTTTGAAAATATTCCTTAATAGTTAAGAAACACTTCTACTACTGTACTACTACATTGTGTTTGGTTGACAGGGGTTAGCTAGATGGTCTACTCACCAGACTTACATTATACATGAGTTACCACACAAGGGAGGCTACTACCCTATCCCTCTTACATACTTGTAGAAGGCTTTTCAGCTGAGATATGCTGCACAAACCTTTCGACCAAATATCCATTCGGTGAAATGTCCGTTCTGTGATATGTCTGTTTGTGAAATGTCCGACGGTGTATTGTCTTTCGGTGAAATATCCGTCGGTGTAATGTCTGTCGGCAAAATGTCCATTGGCA
>JAXCGZ010014315.1:2500-27029 GCA_037179515.1 Halocaridina rubra | reverse complement strand
ATTCCTTGGCTTATTGGGTTAAGGACTGGTCACACCGTACCATTAAACCGGAAGTTCGATCCCGCCTTGTTCTGTGAGGAAAGTTTTGAAATTTTCTTTTAATCACTGCGAGGCTCTGGGTAGAACAATATACCCTCTGTCGTCTTCTAGAACCTGGTTACTGAAAGCTAACAGTGAGTACGCAAGTGTAAAAGTTTTTTGTTTGTGAAATCAATTACGTCATGATGGAGGTCAGTAGCTCATTTGTCGAGTGCGAAATTCTGGAAGCGACTAGCATGGATTCGATCCCACCGCGGGACTTTAAGAAGGACATTCAACCTTAATTCCCCCGGTTCCAACATGTCTGTGTCCAACCCCATTCGAATGGGGATTAATTGTGACATAAAATGGTTCATATATAATCAATAGCATCGTCCTGAGTTCTTTGCCTAAAAAACTATATGTATATGTGTGTGTGTGTGTGTGTATGTGTGTGTGTGTGTTTGTGTGTGAGAGAAAGCGTGTGCGTGTGAAGTAACTGGGTTACATATTGTTTTATGGTCTTTTCAGATATGTACATATTGTTAAATTCTTGGAACTGCGGTAGCTTAGTGGTTTGAGTTCTTGACTGGGTAATTGATAAGCCCGTGTTCGATACCACCGCAGGGGATTAGGAAGGACATCCATTGTTAATCCCCCCAGCCTCAACCTGTCTCTGTCCTCCCCCGTTCGAATGGGGACTAATTGTGTCACATTAAGTTGTAGATTTCTATGTATGAAAATGTTGTTAAATAATGGGTTACGCGATATTCCAGCGGAACCTGCATGGTGGGTACTCATTCGATCAACGAACTTAAGTCCCATGGGTCTTGGATGGGTGTAAACCGGGGAACGCCAGATGCTGTTAGTATATAAGGGGACCGCCGTAGAGTAGTGGTAGAGTTTTCGATTCGGGAATTGACGGACCCATGTATGAGCCCGGTGCTGGGCGTTAAGAAGGGTATCCAACCTGAGTTTTCCGTTTTCAGTCCGTTTGTGTCCACTCCCAAACGGGGATAAATTGTGACACTTAAAACGAAAGAAATAGGTCATGCGATTTTAGTTTAGATAAAACTGTATATTCTTTACTGAAAATATCAAAATGCATTTTCCTGGATCAGGATATAAAAGAAAATACGAAGAATAAAATAAGTATATTTGATCTTAATGGGATATTCGGCTTAGAGGATCATGTGTGCGCGAGTGGATGCGGAGGTAAGCAAAGAGTTAATTGAGACGGACTGTGTTTTTGTAGGTTATGAGAGAAAACAGAGAGAAAATACAACAAATACAATAAATATATTTGATCTTAAAATGGGATTTTGAGTTTAGAGAATTATGTGTGCGCGAGTGGATGCGGAGATAAGCAGAGAGTTAATTGAGACGGACTGTGTGTTTGTAGGTTTTGAGAGAAAACAGAGAGAAAATACGACGAATAAAGTAAATATATTTGATCTTAAAATGGGAATTTCGGATTAGAGACTCATGAGTGCGCGAGTGGATGCGGAGGTAAGCAGAGAGTTAATTGAGTCGGACTGTGTGTTTGTAGGTTATAAGAGAAAATACGACGAATAAAATAAATATATTTGATCTTAAAATGGGATTTTGAGTTTAGAGAATTATGTGTGCGCGAGTGGATGCGGAGGTAAGCAGAGAGTTAATTGAGACGGACTGTGTGTTTGTAGGTTATGAGAGAAAACAGAGAGGGAGATTAAATGATGATAGAGTAGAGTTTCGGGCCAAAGGCCGAAAGCTTACCACGTGACTCGCTGGACAAAGAACTGTCATTTATGAAGGAAGATGAGGAGGTTCAGACATGACAGCAGGAAGATGTAAAGGAGGAAGAAATAAGAAAGTGAAAAGATAGACTTAGGAAGATGTTTATAGAGTTTCTCATCTCTTTAAAAGTTTTGGGAGGTCAACATTTAGTGTTTGACCTCGTGTCACTTAACGTAGCTAATGCTGATTAGTTTACGAATTGTTTTTAGTTTATTTTTAAAGTGGTTCTTGTTTGGTTCGTCAAGGGGGCCGTAAGTGAACTCAACAACTTCCAAATTGAGAGTGCTTGTTATACATGGGTAGTGAGCGTGCAGCCACCATTAGAATGCAAATCAATGATAATAATAATAATAATAATAATAATAATAATAATAATAATAATAATAATAATAATAATAATAATAATAATAATAATAATAATAATAATAATAATAATAATAATAATAAGAAGAAGAAGAAGAAGAAGAAGAAGAAGAAGAAAAAGAAGAAGAAGAAGAAGAATAACAATAATAACAATAATAATCATCATAGTCATCATCATGATAATCATATTGTAAATACTGTGATTATACAATTACTAATAGTAAGTTAAATAATAATAATAATAATAATAATAATAATAATAATAATAATAATAATAATAATAATAATAATAATAATAATAATAATAATAATAATAATAATAATAATAATAATAATAAGAAGAAGAAGAAGAAGAAGAAGAAGAAGAAGAAGAAGAATATCAATGATATTTTAAACTTATTATATTTACGTGCACATTCGTTGTAGATTAATTGCTAATACAGTTTGCTCTACGAGAGACTTTCTTTAAAGAATTTAGGAATATGAGCCGTCCAGAACTTTTTTTTTTTTTTGGTAGTGAACTCTAATTCTTTTCTATAATTGAAATTTTGTAATGAACACAATGTCCAAACGCAAATGTTTTGGAAGTTTTCTCCTAAAATCAGTAATATAACAGATATCTAGACTTGAAGATCAAATAAAATCCTATTTCGTTATAATTATCTTGTGGACAAAGAAACTGACTAAAAATAACTTCTCAGCCACAACATTTTAAGGATAATCACTCCCACGGAAATATATAAAATAAAGACTTAAACATTGAACCATCTCTGAATTATATCGACCATTCCCGTCAGGAGTCACCACTGCGTATCAGACGTTTCCAAATTGCCCTATCCCTTGCGTCCTCCTCCTTCACGCCACTCACCCTCACGTCCTCCCTCACCACATCCATAATCCTCCACTTTAACCCCCTTCTCCACTCTATTGTTTGTCACCTTCATCCTCAGCATTCATCTCCCACCATACTTCTCATCCGTCCTCAGCACATGCTCAAACCATCTGAGTCTCGCCTCTCTCACCATCCCTTGCGTCCTCCTCCTTCACGCCACACACCCTCATGTCCTCCCTCACCACATCTATAATCCTCCACTTTAGCCTTCTTCTCCCCTCTATTGTTTGTCACCTTCATCCTCGGCATTCATCTTCCAGCATACTTCTCATCCGTCCTCAGCACATGCTCAAGCCATCTCAGTCTCGCCTCTCTCACTATGCTTGAGAGTATTTTATGCACAAAGACTGAAGCTTGGAAGAAAACAAAAACCTTTCAAAGTTAGTATAAACAACAATTCAAAGGATTGTAAATGCTTAGTATGCTATATGTTGATCATACCTCAGAAATTCTTTTATTAATATATATATATATATATATATATATATATATATATATATATATATATATATATATATATATATATATATATATATATATATATATATATATATATATATATATATATATATATATTGGAAAGTTTCACCTAGTGCTTGGACTGAGAAACCGTATCTAAAAAAAAAATAAAAAAAAAATAAAAAAAAAAATAAAAAAAAGCCTTAGATTTGAGAGTGCCTGAAGCCAGCGAGACTGCATTCGCGTCTGTGAAAAAAATTCTTGTATTAAAAAAGCATTGGGGATGTTTTACAACCCAGTGTGGTGTCGGTTTATGATGGAGGATTCTCGATCGCCCATGTGAAAAGCAGATTTGTTAATAATGACAGATGAGCTCCTTGTATAGGATCTCTTTCAGCGGGATGTGCGCGCTTACAGTTTTTAAACCCTGTAAGTTGCCTGTAACTCTGAAAGCCTTTCACCTTGCCAGGTAGGGTAGAAGTAATGTTTTATTTTCTCTGCCTGTTTTTTGATCAGCCGGACGTCAGTTGATCGATGGCGAGGCTATTCATCGCATATTATGAATCAAATTCGGTGTAATCTTTAGATATATTATCAGACTGTATACTCGAATCTTATTGAGGGCCGCGGTAACTCAGTGGTAGAATGCGTGAGCCTAAAAGTGACGAGCCTGTTAACGCGGGTTTGATTCTGCCTCGGGGCGTGAGGAAGGGATATCCTGTCTTAAGCCCCTTACAACTCCAGACTGTCTATGTCCACCCCCATTCCAGTGGGGACTAACATTAGACATGAAGTGGAAAAAAAAATTACCTGTACTTTTGTTAGTTACATATTGGTTTTGATAATAGTCACCGTGGCTCAAGCGGTAGCGTCCGCGACTTTGAGGCGTCAGGTCGAGGGTTCGCGCCCTGTCACGGTCTGAGGTTAGTAAGGGCATGCACTCAGGGTAGCGATTACGTCTGCCAAATCAAGTCCTTCGCAAGAAGGCTACCGTCCTAGCCCTTGGTAGAAAAGGGAGTCCGTGACGTAAAATCGGAACATATTGGTTTTGATTGTTCTGAACTTACTTGTTAGATGAGTTTACCACCACTGTTTTGATTTTATTTATCATAATTGCCCTTGCCCGTGGGACTGCGTTAGCTCAGTAGTAGGGCGCATTCGTCGGGAAGTGACGCCCCTGATTAACGTGGGCATCAATCTTGAATCCCCCCCAGCCTCAGCCTGTCCGTATGCGCCCCAGTTGATTGGAGATTATAGTAACATTCAATGGTTAAAAAAAAAAAAATTGCTGCAAGCTCTTTCAGGCGGATTCTGAACCTCATTTCCGTCCAACTTTAAAGTATTATTGGTAGAGAACACTGACCAAAAACATCGACCCCACATAAAAGTGGGAAAAGATGTAGACGAAGAAGATTGGAAGAGACTTCAAGTTTCAAAGCTCAATGCCATGACCCAAAAAGTACCTCTGTCACATATAGAATCATGTGTTCAGGTGCTTTTCAAGTCCAACTTGATCCATTTTCTTCATATATCTTAAAAGAGTATAATTCGTCAGGTCGTGGGTTCGAGGCCCGCCACTGTCTAAGGTTAAAAAGAACATTCACTCAGGGTAACGGTCACACTTGCCATAACCAAAGTGCTTAGCAAGAAGGCACCGTCCTAGCCCTTAATAGAAATATTAGTCCGTAACGTAAAATCGATCACATTGTTAGAGGAACATGCCTATTTTTCCAGCTTTTATTTCCAGATTTTGTATCATAATTTGATTCATTTTCTTCACTGACCTTAGAGAGTATTATTGTAAGAGACACGTACTCCATTTCTCCAGATTCCATCCTCGAAGTTCCATGCCCTTAAGGGCGGTTTACACGGCCAATCGGTTCGTCGAACGTGGTTCGACAGACAAGTGTTTGAAGTGATGTTCGAACGTGTGAACGGGGTATTTGGTTGTCGAACACGTCCAAATACCCCGTTCACACGTTCGAACATTACTTCAAACACTTGTCTGTCGAACCGCGTTCGACGAACCGTTTGACCGTGTAAACCGCCCTTTAGAAGTGCCCCTACCATATCCAGAATCACATGTGCAGGTATTTTAAAAGTACCACTTGATAATAATGCTCTTGTGTAAGAAATTATTTTTCCTGTTTTTCTCGTTTCTGTATTTGGGCAAGTTGTGTCTGTTCATGTCCATCAAGCTTACAGTCCCATGTGTCTGCCTTTCCTTCAAGTCTTCTCTTTTTTTTTATCCCTCCCTCCAGTCATCCTCATTATTATTCCAGGCTTCCTGGTTCATCGGCATTCCAGTCCCTGGATTTAGCAAACCCATTCGCGCAAGCAAGCACATTTTGACCCGTTGCTTTTGGTGTGAATGACCGCTTTGTACTATACCAATTTAAGTAATGTTAATTTAACTCAAGTTTTTTCTTTCTCTCTCTTTATTTTTGGTATTTGATAATTACGATGGTGTTGAAGATACATACATGCATGCATATTCAATGGGCTCAATCCCCTTTATCAAGGGAGGTGGCCAAGTCAAAGCACATATTCACCAAAAGCCAAACATACATCGAACGCTCCTTTCAGCTCCTTGAGGTGAAGGTTTGCACAGTTCCTCTTCAGTTGTAATGTAGTTTGAAGCGCAGTAGTGATAATTACGCACACACAGTGTTATCCATTCTTTGAGTATTCGTCAGAGGAGCATCCATAAGTCGTTTAATATTGGAAATTATCACATACAATGGGCGTCTTGGAGTTGATAGATCACAGTAGGTACTAGGAAAAAATTAGTGACAGCACAGAATTCTTTGTCTCCCTCGACTTTATGTATTCATGCTTCCTACTTTTCCAGTCTTCCCAGAGTTATTGTATAGTTTAATGGTATATACAAACCTGATTGGGATATGGACGATTGACCTTTGGACAATTGCCCATAACTCATAATGCTAAAAGTCTCCCCTTGATATTAAAGTGAAATATTTCATAGAATTAGAAACAAACAAAATATACAGACTTGTTCAGTGTGAGCAATTTAGCATTTCATACATGGTGAGGTGAGATTAGGTTAAGTTAGGTTAGGTTAGGTTACGTTAGGTTGAATTAGGTTAAGTTTTGGGCAGTTTCATTATGGGCAATTTTCCTAAGGGATAATCATCTAGGGGCAATTATCACAAGGGGTAGTTGTCCTAAGGGTACTTTTACTAAGGGACAGACGTCCTACTTCCTGTTTTATGGCTCTGTTTGACATTTCTCCCAGATAAATTAGGGCATATTAATCATTCTTGCACTGTTTATGTAGCTCCGGGTCACATACTCTAAACACATCAGACAGTTGCCGCTTTTCCTCTGGCACTTAAGCCTGAACTGGATAAACTTTGACCCCAAAAAGTTAATTTTAAGCTGTAACATAATAAATTGTGGCTCAGACAAAGTACCGACTACACATACTAATTAATGACATTTTCTTAAATTGAATAATTAAATTATTATTTAATTCATATCTTATCTGTTTGTAGAAATTAGCATGATGTGACTGAGTATTCTGGTTGTAGAAATTCTGTTGAATAATTGAAATATGTAATTCATTTTCATATTGTTTGCAGAAATTAGTAGTAAATTGAATAATTAAATAACTAATGCATTCACTTCCACTTTGTTTGCAGAAATTAGCATTTTGTGACTACATTTTCTAAGCGTAAAATTTATATTAAATTAAGTAATACAAATAGCTTCAATCATATACATATTGTTTGCAGTAATTAGCATTATGTACCAGGAAGCAAAGTTGATTATTGCGTGTTTGTTTGAATAACAGTGTTGGCTAAATTTGGATAAGTGAAATATAGGATAGGGTCAAAAATGGTCAAAGCCAATATCCTATGTGATATATGTGACGCGGGCCAAAGGGACTTCTCGCGCTTGCTAGCACAGTAAGTTGGGATTAGTGGGTGTGAAGGGTTGGCATGAGAGAAAACGGTGGGGTAAAGGCAGCTGCAGCTATCTGGCCTCATGACAGACGATCCTTTTCCACTTACCCCGTGGTTGACCCAAGCAGGACGTTGGGGGCATTGTGGCAAGTCCCTTATCCCCAGGGAGCTAAGAAAATTGATCGAGGTATAATAGCTTCTGGTGAATGTGTGCTTTGACTCCCCCTATAAGGGGGATTGAGGCCATTGTATATGTGTGCGGAACTCCAGAAAAGAATTTCTGGAGTTGCTACATTTATATTTATATCTTAATTTTTTTCCGGATTACGTAGTCACCGCGGCAAAGTGGTAGCGTCTGCGACTTTGAGGCGTCAGGTTAAGGGTTTGCGCCCCGCCACGGTCTGAGTAGCAAGGGCATGCACTCAGGGTGATGATTACATCTGCCAAAACAAGTCCTTCGTAAGAAGGCAATCGTCCTAGCCCTTGGTAGAAAAGGGAGTCCGTGACGTAAAACCGAAAATATTTTTTTTTCCCGGATGAGAAAACTCTCTTCTGGCACTTATTTCTCTTATCTTTCTTTTGGTAAACAGGCGTGTCATGCTCTTGGCACTCATTATATATTTATAAAATTATATAGGGTGTCCACAAAGTCTGGATACATAGGAAACTTGACTATGCAGACCTATTCAATCGAGTTCACCTGAATTTTGTAAAGCACATCAAATTATGCATTGAAAATGATGGAAATCATATTGAAAATATTATTTATTAACATTAGATTTAAATAAAATTGTTTTGTTTTAAAAGTATGTGTTAATCTCCTGTGTAACCAGACGAAGTCTGGGTACACAGCAGATTAACACATACTTTTAAAACAAAACAATTTTATTTAAATCTAATGTTAATAAATAATATTTTCAATATGATTTCCATCATTTGCAATGCATAATTTGATGCGTTTTACAAAATTCAGGTGAACTCGATTGAATAGCTCTGCATAGTGAAATTTCCTATGTACCCAGACTTTGTGGACACCCTGTACAGTATATCTTCCTTTTATTATTGATAATACAACATTGGTTCATTTTTATTTTTCTCGTGCTCAGAAAAGAATAAATTACAGGATCATTATATTTTTATATTAATTTATTCTCTCTTACATATATAACATTAACCTTAAAGTGTTGTAATTTTTTACGATTAAAATTTGTTTCATTTTGCAATGCTTATGTATCATTATATTCAGGGAGTTGGTTGTGTTAATGAGTAGATGGGTAGATAAATATTTTTGACCATTTGTGTGGCTGAATAGATGGATTATTGCTACTGTCCTTAGATAAATAGTTTCCCAGTGCTAACTGTTATGATTTCATAGATAGGTAGATAGAGAGCCTAAAATACAGTTATTAGATGTAGTGAATAGACTGGAGATAGTTTGGGCATGTGCTGAGGAGGGATAAAGGGTTTGTTTGGAGATGGATCCTGAGAATGCTGCTGTCAGGTCGGAGGAGGTAAGATAGTCCAAAGAGGAGGTTTATGGATGCGATGAGGGAGGACTGAGTTAGTGGTGTAATGGAGGAGGACAAAGTGAACAGGGTGATTTGAGGAGGCGAAACCAAATTGGTTTCAATATGTACTGAGGAGAGTTATGTTGGGAAAAGGATTCTGAGGATGCAGCTGCCAGGCAGGAGGGGGTGATATAAACCAAAGTGAAGGTTTATGCATGTGGTGAGGGTGGGCATTAGTGTGTGGTGTGGCGGAGGAGGACGCAGGGGATAGGGCCATAAGGAGACGACTGATTCGCTGTTGCGACCCCTAATACGAGAAGCCGAACTAAGAAGAAATGGAAGGAGAGTTTGACAGGTGGAGATATAAAGTATGTTGCTACAGGCATAGTCATAGACACTGCATTGAAGAATTAAAATTCCTGGTTTTAAAGAATATGCTGTTACCTGATTACCTGTCAGTAAACCTCAATTATAAGACAGAGGAGGCTTTTGGAAGTGGATTTAAAGTAATTTGAGGCTAAAAGGGTCAGAGGTTAAGTAGGTTGAGAAATGAGTCATCGGTTTTTATTATCTGGTATGGGAAGCATTAAACAGCAATATATGACTTCTAAATGTTGGGGCTGCGGCAGCTCAGTGGTAGAGTGCACGAATCGGGAAGCGACTAGGTTGGGTTCGATCCCACCGCGGGGCGTTACAAAGGGCATCCATCCTTGATTCCCTTATACCACTAACTTGACTGTATCTACTCCCATTAGCATGGGGACTGATTGTGCAAGAAAACGGTGCAATATTGTTAATACCGAAATTTATTATTTTTTGTTTATTTCTTCTTACATCGAAGTCATAACTTATATGTGCTTTATCCACATGTTTTATCTTTCCAATGAGAACACACACTAAGGATGCCAATATTATCCTTTATCGAAGTGTTTCTGGCAATTAAATGTACGATTCACCTTGTAGGAATCGAACTTGGGATATCTTGGATGGGAGCAAAGTGCCAAAACCTCTAAAGATACTGAATAATAATGATAATAATAATAATAATAATGATAAATAATAATAATAATAATAATAATAATAATAATAATAATAATAATAATAATAATAATAATAATAATAATAATAATAATAATAATAATAATAATAATAATAATAATAAATATAATAATAATAATAAACCTTTATTTCCATTTCATTATACAATGGGTATCCGTCAGCCGGGGCAAGCCCCAACCCCCCACTGTGGTGCCCAACCACAGCAGTAACCTGCCAGTAAACAGCTTAAGCTCTCGGTCTTGGACGGGAACCGATCTTTCGACCTCGTGAATGCGAAGCCAGCGCGCTACCACTGTATTAGACTCAGTCTCTTTTGTTATCTGTTCTCTAGTAGGGGCCAGCGGTAGTTTATTGCTAGAGTGCGCGAGCCGGGAAGAGACTCACGTGGGATCGATCCCGCGGCGGGGCATTACAAAGGGCATCCAGCCTTAATCTCCCTTACAACTCTTAACCTGCATCCATTCCCATGCGAACGGGGGCCTAGTTGTGACACATATGCATCAAATACCATTATATTGTTTTTATGTATGCTTAGAGGCACACTTCAGATTGCTTTCTATATGGATTGTGGCTTACTTTATTACATACTGTTATGCAATATCTACTGAACTTGGTTCGAACCCACCTTTCCTGCAACAATGAAAATTTCACATTATGATTTCCAGTTTTTTTTTCTTTTCTTTTTCTCCTAGCCTTTGGCAATCTCAGCAGAACTGATGAGTACACAAATTGAAATAGTAGGTAATTTCTGGAATCACCTAATCTTTGGCCTCAAGCATAAGAATTCGTTTGCGTTTGCATTTCTTAGATTCCAATCCCTAGAAATTATCCTTTTATATTATATAGTCATGTACTGAGATGGTTTGGGCATGTGTAAGGAGGGATGAGAGGTTTGTTGAGATGAGGATACTGAGAATAGAACTGCCTGATGGGAAGAAGAGAATTTGGTCAAAGAGGAGATTTATGGATGTGGTGAGAGAGGACATTGGGATGTGTGGTGTGACGGAAGAGGCCGCAGCATATAGGGCGTTAAGGAGAGGATTGATCCGTTGTGGGTCCCCTGTCTAGAAAAGACGAGAGATATGATGATGTACCATCTTTTACAAAGATTAATACTGACATCTGTTTACTGTAGATGGATTATACATAGGTTTTCAGTGTTAATAGTAACTTATTCCCATGACCTTAATTTAGAATAGACCAGTAAAACCCCGTCGTTAACCCTGGTGCCTCCCTTTTTTTTTAATTAGTCGGGTCTTAATCCATCTTCATCTGGGAGTTTTTTATGATCATCAAGAGAGGCATAATCTACGCTAAGCATCGGATTGAGGGTAGTGATGCGTGCCTTACAAACGGTAAGTTTTGCCTCCTGACCACCTCTATATAATCATTAATATCCAAGGGAATTAGCTCTAATGTGATGGATGACAGCCGGTCTATATATACACTCTTTTAGATGCTGTAAGAGATAAGGGTGAGGTTAACTTGATATTCTATTTTACGTTTTGTCTTTTCAATAAAGGAAAGGTGCTTCTTGTAATGATGAGTAACCCCTATAATCATATTTAAAGTTAAATAACCACTTTGATTGTTAGGTTAGGTTGGGTTGGGTTGGGTTGTAATAGGGTAGATGACTTGCCTTGTATAAATAAATAACCCTAGAGCGCTCGGGGGTTACTCTTATTTACTGGATTCACTTGACCTTGTCTTTATATATATATATATATATATATATATATATATATATATATATATATATATATATATATATATATATATATATATTTTTTTTTTTTTTTTTTTTTTTTTTATAAGAGAAAGTTTTGAATCTTTTTAGTTGATGTTATTAATAGTAATGAATGGGGGCTGCGGTTGCTCAGTGGTAGAGCACGCTAATCAGTAAGTGATGCGTCTAACAAACGCGGGTTCGAGTCCTCCGCAGGGCGGTCGGAAGGGCATATAGCCTGAATCACCCTAATAGCTCCAACCTGTCTGTGTCTACCCCCACTTGATTGGGACTATATGTGACAAAAACGGTAATAAAAATATAGGTATGGATAGTTTTAACTCCACCTATATATAGATATTTTGATGAACTCTATCCTTTAAGATATTGTAATGGATAAGAGAATGCTTTAGACTAATTTTATTTCAGGTGATGCTATGAATCCTTTCTTCATATATAGTGGTTCCAGATTTTTTTCTTTTAGTTTATCTCTCAGTAGATATTGTAATGATTCATCATAAACATAGGCCTACAGTGGTCGTATTTTCCCCTTGTGAAGGGGTGGCTGAGTCAAAGCACACGTTCACCAGAAGCCAAGCATACCTCGATCACTCCTCTTTACTCCTTCATTGTATAGGGTTGCCACAATATTCCCCCACCACCACCTTGTTTGGGTCATCCACAGGTTAAATGGGCAAGGGTTTTCTGCCACGATAGGAGGTCCTGAGCCAATGAGGATGTTATCACGGTCAAGACATATATCAGTTGCGATGATACTAGGAAAAATTGGCTTTATCCTGCTTTGAGATTTATTGGTTAGCTTTGGTATATGTTGTAATTATTCCTTTGTGTGATATTACCTCATCTCTGCCTTGTCCTTAACCTTTTTCTTTTCCTTCGTCTTGGTGTTTTTTTTTATGATTAATCGTGCATCTACTTTTTGATGCTGCTTTGCTCAGTATTTAGGTAGAGTGCTCAAGTCAAGGTCGCCACAGAGAGTCAATCGTCTTCATATTGCCCTATTTCCTGCGTCGTCTTCCGTTACACCACACACACACACACGCCTTCAAGTTCTCCCTCACCACATCCATAAACCTTCTCTTTGGTATGCCTCTCCAAACGTACCCCTCATCGATCCGGCCGTGGGGCATTAGGAAAGGCGTCCAATCGTAAGGGTCCTCCCGGCTCTAATCTGTCTGCATCCACCCCCATTTGAAGGGGGACTTATTGTGACATATGCGGCCCAAAAAAATCGTTTTAACTTTTCTGAGTGTGTGTTCACTCAACTCTTTTCGTGTGAAAACTGTTTATGCTTATTTTAGATATATTAATTGATGTATTTTTTCTTGTCGTTGTTGTTTAACGTTTATTTATCATTATTAATCCCCATACGATTGGGGGTGGACACATTGATGTCGAAGCTAGGGATTAAGATTGGATGCCTTTCCTAACGGCCTAGGGAGGGATCGAATTTGCGTTAGTAGTTTCCCAACTTCTTTTACAAAGCTGTAGAAGAAGACCTCTTAGTAGTCACCGTGGCTCAAGCGGTAGCGTTCGCGACTCTGAGGCGCCAGGTCGAGGGTTCGCGCCCCGTCACGGTCTGAGGTTAACAAGGGCATGCACTCAGGGTAAGGATTACATCTGCCAAAACAAGTCCTTCGCAAGAAGGCAACCGTCCTAACCCTTGGTAGAAAAGGGAGTCCGTGACGTAAAACCAGAACCAAACGTAGAAGAAGAACCTCTTAGAAGATATTTGCATGCCTCATTACAAACATCAGGTATTTCATTTCTTAATTCAGTTTTAGAATAATTAGAAGTAATGAGTCAATAAATTCTCTATGACAGAAGAGAATATGGTAATTAAAGATTAATATCGAAAATTGATTAAAAATCCAGGTAATTACGGGTAATGGTCTAGTCTTTCTCTCAGAACTTTCCTTGAGAGAAAGTAACTGGTAATTTTGGACCTCAAGTTGTTGTTGTTGTTCCGGTTTTACGTCACTGACTCCCTTTTCAACCAAAGGCTAGGACGGTTGTCTTCTTGCGAAGGACTTTTTTGGCAGATGTAATCGTTACCCTGAGTGCATGCCCTTGCTAACCTCAGACCGTGACGGGGCGCGAACCCTCGATCTGACGCCTCAGGGTCGCGGACGCTACCGCTTTAGCCACGGTGACTAAATTTTTGGGCCTCAAGTCTTGTCATGAATATAAAGAACATTGTGGTACCATAATAGTAACATCTCTTTACGAGTCACAATTAGTCCCCTTTCGGATTGGGGTGGAAACAGACAGGTTGGAGCTATTAGGGGGATCAAGCTGGCTGTCTTTCTTGTCGCCTCGCGGGGGCATCGTTGGTTACATCCCGACTCCCGCAGTTATCACGAAGGCAGTTCGGTGTTCTATGGAAAAGACAAAGACGAAGAAGCAGCAATTTTTTTTTATAATTTAATATCATTTCATATTAAAAAATAAATCCACTAACGGTGGAAGGCGATTTTCTGGATAAGGAAAAAAAAAAGTTATATGGATAAGAAAAGCAAAATCAAAGTAGCAGCAAGATTGTTCCGGTTTTACGTCACGGACTCCCTTTTCTACCAAGGGCTAGGACGGTTGCCTTCTTGCGAAGTACTTGTGTTGGCAGATGTAATCGTTACCCTGAGTGCATGCCCTTGCTAACCTCAGACCGTGACGGGGCGTGAACCCTCGACCTGACACCTCAAAGTCTAGGACGCTACCACTTGAGCCACGATGACTAAAAGTAGCAACAGGATAATATTTATATATTTTGATGATAGCCCATGAGTCTCTTTTCGTACTTATTGATTTATCCAACTCAATTCAGATGAAAATATATAACACTAACGGTACAATCATCCCCAAGGCAGGTTTATGGAAAAGAAAAAAAGAAAAGGTCTAAGTAGCCACATGTTTTTGTGTATTTTAATGATGATCCATGGGTCTTTTTCGTACTCTGTGGGTCTTCTACTTGTTGATTTATCCCACTCATTCTAGAGGTATAATTAAAGCTTGATCTTTTCAATTCCTACCACTGATTAAAAGTTTGGAGAGGGGGTCGTTCCGGTTAGGAGGCAAGAGAGGTCGAATCAACGACTCTTCTTCCATTTCACTTGGTCGTTCTGTTAGTCGTTAATTTTGTAGAAAGTGTTGAGATAGGTTTATGTGGAGGTATTTATAATTATTTAATCTCTCAGCGATTTAATACGTTAATTGGTAACTTTATCAATGGATGACATAAATATTTGAATAATACCATTTTTATAATTAGAGAAATTTTCTTTTTGAAAAAAAAATTGAAAAATATGTCAGGGTTAGCTTTTTTTTATTCCAGCGACTTCATTCTATCTAAAATTGTATTTTTTAATGAATTACGTTAATAGAGATGATTCCTGTTTTATTCCTAAGCGATTTTTTTTTTTTAAGTTTAATATCCCACACAGGAGGACTGCGGTAGAGTAATGGTTAAAATTCTAGACTCGGGAGCTGACAGACCAGCGATCGAACTCAACCTTAATTCCCTAGCTCCAACCTGTCTGTGTCCATTCCCATAATGAGGACTAATAATAACCTAAACGAGGTAGAACAAGCAGATTCCTAAATGAATGTTTTTTGTTCTTTGTGAAAATTTTAATTCATTGTTTAAAACTCCAAACTTACTTCAGAAATTATAATTTTTTTTAAATATATTTTATTCATCAATGAATTAGATTAATAAAAAAAAAGTTTTTACACCAAGTGAAAATTTCTTGTTTTTAACTCTTCACATTATTAAAAAATTAGAGTTTTTGACAAATATTTTGATAATTTTTCCCTCCCTCGATTTTGTTATATCCATCTGTTCTTATTTCTAGCGACATCTATGGTTATTGTTTAAAACTGCATAAACTAGCAAATTACTTCTCTAAAAAAATATATCTGGGTCATAGTTTTTTCTTCCTTAGGTAGATCTGGAAGTTACAGAATTGAAGATGCTGCGGTTTTGTTTGGGCTTGACAATGATGGACAGGATAAACAAAAATGAGTATATTAGAGGGATAAAGCAGATAGGTTATGAGACATGACGAGAATGGCGACACTGAGATGGTTTGAGCATGCGCTGAGGAGGAATGAGGAGTATGCTGGGTGAAGGATGTTGATGATGGAACTGTCAGGCGGGGAAGGGTAGTGGCAGACCAAAGAAGAGGTTTATGAATGTGGTGAAGGAGAACATGAGATGTGTAGTGTGACGGAGGAGGACGCTGAGGACAGGGTGGTATAGAGTCGATGATATGGTGAGTGAAGGGTGTTGATGATGGAATTGTCAGGCGGGGAGAAGGGTAGAGGTAGCCCAAAGAGGAGGTTTATGAATGTGGTGAAGGAGAACTTGAGGATGTGTAGTGTGACGGAGGAGGACGCTGAAGACAGGGTGGTATAGAGTCGATGATCCGTTTTCGCATCCCTTAATGGGAGAAACTGAAATTAAAAATGTTTTCCTTCCCTCCTTCGGGATCAATATATCACACTTAAAGACGTTAAGTAGACTGCTGTGGGTCAGTTTCTATTCTTTAATTTCTCTCATCAGGGTCTTTTAGGAGTCGAGTCTTGTTTTTCATGGCTGTTGGCGTGCTTGGCGTGTTTTTATCTAGCCCCCTTGATTATTGTGAAAAGACAAGAAGACTTATCTAGTGCTTTATATGGAAGAATTGAATTAGTGCTCGCCGGGATGAGCTCAAGAGTGGGTGGTGGGAGCTCGCAATTTGTATGATTTTTATTTTATTTAAACTGTAACATGTTTTTAGCTCTTCTTTCGTGGAATTTACGTGTTCTGGACACTGGATGGACTTCGTTTTAGGATTTTATTTTTTTTTTCCTTATGAGGAAGTTTTGTTTTAATGTGATTATTACATATACTTGGGGACTGCGGTGGCCGATTGGTTACTTATTCAACTTGAAAGTTGACAAATCCATGATCGAGCCCACCGTGGGGCATAAGGGAGGGCACCCAGCTTTAAATCCCCAGCCACACTCTGTCTGTTTCCACCCCAAAATTGAGGATTAATACACTTTTTATTTAAATTTAAGTGGTTTGGATGAATTTTA
Organism: Halocaridina rubra; assembly: GCA_037179515.1. Lineage (NCBI taxonomy): Eukaryota > Metazoa > Arthropoda > Malacostraca > Decapoda > Atyidae > Halocaridina > Halocaridina rubra. The sequence goes on along the minus strand of JAXCGZ010014315.1, from coordinate 10,202 downwards.
ATGGATTTTTTCAGGGTCATTTAGTATTACCTTTTTTTTCCAAATTCTAAGATATTTTAATTTTTTTTCCTGAAAGTTCAGTTAATCTGGACACACTTTTAACCCACTTCCATGACATGACTTTTCTATCCTTAAAACCTGAGTGTTTTTATTCTTTTTATAATCAAATATTAAAAATATTTTATATATATTGTTTTGTGGAATTTTATGACGTTCTTCTCTCTTTAAAATTTTCCATCAAATTTGATTTTTTATTTTTTTTTATTTTTTAATTAGATAATTACATACTATTAATTTCCTGTATTTGTTTGGTGTTCTGGTGTTCTGGACGAAATTATAATACAATGAAATGTAATTTAAAGCTTGTTTCGTATTTGTTTCTAACTTATTTGTTTGTTTATTTTTGCCTCACTCTCACCCTAGCAATATTGATACAACAAAACAACAGAAAATAACATCCTTATTATGTCTTCACATCTGACAAGTCACAACGCTCCCTATCTTTGTTTCTCTTTTCTTCCTTTCTCATCTTTATTAGGTCTTCATTACTTTCACTATTCATTTAGTCTGTCTTTATATTGTTTATCATGCTGTTAATTCTTCCTTATCCTTAACCTGCTACTTTTTAATGAAATGCTTTCTTTTACAACTCTTATGTCTTCACATCTAACAAGTCACAACGCTCCCTATCTCTGTTACTCTTTTATTACTTTCTAATCTTTATTAGGTCTTTTTTACTTTCGCTATTCATTTAGTCTGTCTTTATATTGTTTATCATGCTCCTAATTCTTCCTTATCCTTAACCTGATACTTTTTAATTAAATGCTTTCTTAGTGCCCTGGCCCGATGACAGTAATTTTCTTTGCCTGTCCCGGTGTTACATACATATACACTCACACTCACATAATACATTCGTAATATCAATTTCTCACCTTCCAGCGATGCACCTTGCTTTAGATTCTCGACCCACGGATGGGTGGAACGGGTCATATAGGACCCATAGGGCTGTCGCCAGCCGGCAGACCTAAGTCTGTCCGTCTAAGAACTCATCGGTTATGGCTCGTCCTCGGAATCTCTTTCCTTGAGCTGGACCTATAATGGCTTCTTGTTTTGGTCCACGAGTCTTTTATATAATATTTTGGGAGTAGCCCCGAAAAGAGGGCTTCTCTCATTTGCCACCCACATGCCCTCCCCCGGGATTTTCTTCACTATTTAATTTTATTTATTTATTTACTTATTTTTAATTTATATATGGATTCGGTTTTACGTCACGAACTCCCTTTTATACAAAGGGCTAGGACGGTTGCCTTCTTGTAAAGAACTTGTTTTGGCAGATGTAGTCTTTACCCTGAGATAGAGCTTGCCAGGAGATATAAATCTTGTAATATATATTTATTCACGGGAATGTTAATTTGAGTCTGGATTTTGCTTTGATTTGGCCACCCCTCTTATAATGGATTTATGAGTCTTGTATTTGAATAGATCTAAATATCCAGTAAATATAGTTTTACTTCATTTAGCTAAATAAAAAACTTTAAAAATGAAAAGTATGATTTTTTTACGCAACACTACTGACATTTTAAGGGTGTATATATATATATATATATATATATATATATATATATATATATATATATATATATATATATATATATATATATATATATATATATATATATATATATATATATATATATATATATATATATATATATATGTGTGTGTGTGTGTGTAAGAAATAGGAAAAGGTCCATGAGAGAAAACTAGTCAGCTTCTGAAAGTATTACATATTGACAAGGTTACCTGTAATTAATAAGTACTTCATATATATTCCATATTGTTTTATTTAATGGGTCTTGTCCTACTATTTAAGACTGTACCTTAACAATTCAGTGTTATCCGCGAGCGCACGCACACACACACACACACACACACACACACACACACACACACACACACACACACACACACACACACACACACACACACACACACACACACACACACACACACACACACACACACACACACACACACACACATATATATATATATATATATATATATATATATATATATATATATATATATATATATATATATATATATATATATATATATATATATATATTATATATATATATATATATATATATATATATATATATATATATATATATATATATATATATATATATATAGATGTGTTTGTGTGTGTGTGTGTGGGGGGGGGGAGAGGGTAATTCCCTAATTGTAATTACCTAACTGTCCTTACGGGAAAAAGCCCTATGTTTGTAACTCCCCGTCTCCTGGTCGTTTCCGTTTTTGTACTCTGTGCTACCTACTATACTTGTCCTTATAACTATGAATTGAGTTAGCATTAATTACCTCCTCGCTTAGCGAAATCCAATCATGAACTACTCGTACACTAAAAAGTACTTCCTTACATCCTGCAAAGAAGTTTTCTTAAAAAGTTTTAAACTATGACCTCTAGTTCTAGAGCCAGCAATATCAAAATATCGACACCTATCCACTCTGTCATAACCATGAAGGAATTTTATAACCGTCACTATATCCCCCCTCATTCTTTTAGCTTCAATTGATGGTAAGCTAATTCCCTCAGCCTCTCCTCATAACTGAGATTGCGTATTTCTGGCACCTATTTCGTGGCATGTCTTTGAATTTTTGTCCAGTTTAATTATGTGCTTTTTCAATTATGGTTCTAAACGGGGCTGCATATTCAGCCTTTTGCCTCACATATGTTACATACATATTTCTGAACATTTCCTTGTCCATGTGTCTGAAGGCTACCTTACATTTGCTAAGAAAGCATATGCTGCCCTTATTATGCCATATATATGCATTTCTAGAGACAAATCGGCCAGTATGTTTACTCCTAGATCTCTCTCATTCTTTGTCTCTTTAAGTTCTCCTTCTTCTATTGCCTTTTCCTCCCTAGAATATTTAACAATTTGGTGAATGTTTACAGTATTTCCTGGACCACATACAACTCCAAGCTTCTTTATCAGGTCTAAATCCCTAGCTCTATTTTGCTTAAGTCTCCCCTGCCATGTTGACTCCTGGGATTCGCTTATGCCTGAGATAACCACTGTTTTCTCTTTATCAAGGGTCTGTTTCATCAGTAGATTAGCCCTTTCCAATACAGCTTATTTAATTTTTTTTATTACTGTTACTTTGTAGTCAACTGTTTTTACAGTTTCCAGTGCCACCTCCTTCACTGCCTCGTTTACTGCCTCATTTTGCTTTACTGCATCTACAAAGGAGCTTTTCATGGCTTCATGTTTCGTATTCAGCTCCTTAAACACTTTTCTAAACTGTGCGATGTTTTCCTTTATCAGGACATTCCAAGCTGCAATCTCATCTCTCTCAGAAGAGAGCAATGAACTAACATTCAATTCATTTAGGTTGTCGTTCAGGTGTTTGTTTTTATCTTCTTGTTTAGAAAATCTGGTTTCTAGTACCCCCTTTTCCCCTTCCAGCTTCTTTACTTGTTTTTGTAGTTCTTTTCTCTCTTGTCCTTGTGACTTATTTGCTTCCTCCAAAAATCTAGAGCACAAAATTCGGAATATCGACCCAACATAAAAGTGGGAAAAGATGTAGACGAAGAAGAAGAAGCTCTCTAAGTGTTTCATTCTCTTTCATTTCTCTATCCATATTCCGAATTTTGTGCTCCAGATCCATAACAAGGATCTCAAGGTCCCTAGGTCCCTGACTTTTAATTTCAGGCTCCTAAGTGCTACTCCCCCTCCTACCAAACCCAGAGATTCTCTACCACCCCTCCCCCGACCATTTGACAGGAGGGTTAGAGAGAGAAATGGTTTCACTTTGACGTTTTATCTCACAGAATACAGAAAAAAAATAGTTTTTATATAACTTCACACAGAATTGCTATATCTTCTTATGAGTACTAATTTAGCGTGTGTGTGTGTGTGTGTGTGTGTGTGTGTGTGTGTGTGTGTGTGTGTGTGTGTGTGTGTGTGTGTGTTTGTGTAGTAAGTATTCATCTATTTATATAATTTTTACTCTTACTACTTATGGCTATCGCCCATTATTCTCTGACATCAAATTTACCCACATTAAAAGATTATGAAAATGGAATATATTATGTTTACATATTAAATTATTCTTCAATTAAATTTAGACAGAGTTAAAGCTTACAGCTTGATGAATCCGTGGAAAATGGAATTATTATTAATTAAAGAGTGTGAAAATCGTGTTTTTTCTTTTACTTACGGTATATCATTAATTAAGTGTTTAAAATATATATATATATATATATATATATATATATATATATATATATATATATATATATATATATATATATATATATATATATATATATATATATTTGACTAAAAATTTTACCTGTTTTAGAAATCAGAGAATTATTAATAACTGAATTTTTTTGTGGTTGAATTAAGGATATAATTTTTTAGGTTTCATGTCACTATTAAGAGAAAATATAATCGCAAAGGATTCTTTAATGAGGATATCTTTCTTCCTAATTAGCAGTAAGACATAACTTAAAGTAATAAAGTAACATAATGTAATCAATTTTACGTCACGGACTCCCTTTTCTACTAAGGGTCAAAACAGAGCCTTCTTGCGAAGGATTTTGGTTTTGTCAGAGTGCGATCGTTACCCTGAGTGAATGCTCTTTCTAATCTCAGACCGTGGAGGCCGCGAACCCACGACCTGACGAATCAAAGTCGCGAGAGTTACCACTCGACCACTGTGGCCACAAGGCATAAATTAAAATAAAACTAGGATTTCCATAAGCCCTGTTACTTCTCTTTCTTAATATATTTAGCCATGCTTTCCCATCAGTCCCCGTTGAACGGGGGTGGACCGGACAGTTGGAGCTATAAGTGGGATGAAGGCTTGATGTATTACTAACCTCTCGCAAAGGAATCAAATCCGTGTTAAGGGGGGTTTACACGGTCAAACGGTTCGTCGAACGCGGTTCGACAGACAAGTGTTTGAAGTGATGTTCGAGCGTGTGAACGGGGTATTTGGTTGTCGAACAAGGAACGTGTTCATCAACCAAATACCCCGTTCACACGTTCGAACATCACTTCAAACACTTGTCTGTCGAACCGCCTTCGACGAACCGTTTGACCGTGTAAACCGCACTTTAGTCAGGCTTTTCATTTTCCTACTCGCACGGTCCCCCACAGAGCTAATGTGGCGCCCATATTAACCAGTCACTAATTAAATTAAAATCACTAATTTTTTTAGTGAGGAGCTGATCGTCCTGTGCATCCTAGAGCTCAATTTACTTTCCCTTTACTCTGTATATTATTCTTACTTTTTTCTGTAACAGAGGACCAGAATGATTCAGTTTTACATCAAAAACTCCCTTTCTTGTAAGGGCTAGGACAGTGCCTCCTTTTGGAGGACTTTTGTTTTAGCAGTTTGTGACCGTTGCCCTGAGTGAGTGCCCTTTCTAATTTCACACCATGAGGGGTCTCGAACCAAGGACCTGATGAATTAAAGTCGCTCTAGAGGAAAATAATTCTGCCTGCGTATTCACTTGCATCCCGTAAAAATCAAAGAAATGGGGTGGAGCATAAATAGGGTGATAGATGAGAACATAACAGTGCTTTCTGGAAGGAAAATCCCCGCCAGAACCCTAGTAAACTATGACTCAATCCGTTCCCTACATATGGGTCACGATCTTTTTAAATAGTATCTATCCTTTATCTTGGCACCATGCTGTAGTGCAACATATTCCTAAGAAGGTTGACCGCTCTATTCCTTCAGACTACCGACATATTGCCCAAACATCTTCTATCGCTAAAGTTTTCAAAAGTTTGCTGAATTTTCACTTCTTGAAATGGCTTGAATCTAACTCGCTTATCTCCAGTCACCAGTTCGGCTTCCGCAAGGAAAAGATCTACTGGTTACCTCCTATCCTATCTTACTCATGTATGGTCATCTCTGAGGAACTATGGGGGATCTTTTGTCATAGCCCTCGATATCTCTAAGGATTTTGACAGAGTCTGGCACAAGGTTCTTTTGTCCAAACTCCTTGCTTATAGTTTACCCTTTCGCTCTGTTCTCTGATTCCCAATTTTCTTTCTGACCGTTTCATATCTGTGGTTGTTGACGGTGCAAAATCTAACCAATTCCCTGTTACAAGTAGTGTTCCACAGGGCTCTGTTCTTTCACCTACTTTATTCCTTCTCTTAATTAACGATCTTCTTCAGTCCCCATCCTCCTTTCTTCTTCACGCCTTTGCTGGCGAATCTACCCTTTATATTTCCTATGCCTTTTCTTTACAACCTTCATCTGCTACTTGTAATCAGTCTCATATCACTCTTTCTTCTACTCTCAGCTCCGATTTGCAGAGGATATCTGAGTTGGGCACCCAAAATGTAGTTAAATTTAATGCCTCCTAGACAGCTTCTGGCTATCTCTTTATTTTTTCTCTTCTTGATAGCTCTATTTTCTTCGAAACTAACGAAATTTACCCTCTTAATTCTATTAGCATATTAGGAATCCAGATAGTCTCTATAACTTGTCTTGGAGGAATTACTTAATCCAAATTTCTAAATCTGCATCCAAAAGATTGAGGGTTTTGTTTCATTTTCGTCATTACTTTTCCTCTTTACAGCTACTTAAAATCTACAAAGGTCTTATCCGTCCCTGCTTAGAATACTGCTTGCACATCTGGGGTGCTTCTTCTTATACTTGTCTCCTTGATAGGGTGGAATCTAAGGCAGTCAGACTCATGAATAACCCTTCTCTGACTTGTACTCTAGATAATCTTTTTCTTTGCCGTAAGGTGTCATCCCTTTCTCTTTTCTATCGTTACTTCTTCCATTGCTTCTCTGATGAGTTGGCGAGATACGCCCCTCCCCCACTATCAAGCAGCATAATACTCGCCAAGCGGCTTAGTCTCACAGGTACTGTGTGAAGATTTGTAGCTCACGGATTGGTCGGTGCAGCGACTGCTTCTTCCCATCTACTTCCAGACTTTTCCTCCTTCTGTCTTTCCTAATTCTTATAACCTGTCTTCATTCAAAAAAGGACCTATTGTCATCGCAGGGCCTAATCCTACCATGTTATCTGGGTCCTCAGTACTTCGACTATTCTTTCAGCCTATCCTTTTCCTATTATCATTACCTCATCTCCGCCTTGTCCTTAACCTTTTACTTTTCCTTTGTTTTAATGTTTTCTTTGAGCCCAGGCCTTTATTGATGAGGGCAATTTTCTTGGCTGTCTCGGAGTCACAAAAAACAAAATTAATAAATAATATTATTTAGTCATTACTTCTTTTGGGGCTGCGGTAGTTCAGTGGTAAAGCACGCGATTCGGGAATTGCATACCCAGTCAATTACTTTGATGTTTTCTTTCTTAAAGAAAGTGTGTGTTTAATATAAATCGTTTTGTGACCTAAAAAATTTATTTTTTCATGAAATAATTTAGAGAATTTAAAGAATATTTGGCATCATGGTCTTAATTAATATGAAGTTCGTAATTAATTGTTTGATAAACTAATTGATTAATTGGTTAAATTTATTTATATAATGTCTTGAAGAAGGCTTATTATTGTTATGAGAAGGAAAACATTTAACAGATATATTCTCTCTCTCTCTCTCTCTCTCTCTCTCTCTCTCTCTCTCTCTCTCTCTCTCTCTCTCTCCTCTCTCTCTCTCTCTCTCTCTCTCTCTCT
>JAXCGZ010014314.1:10000-27063 GCA_037179515.1 Halocaridina rubra | reverse complement strand
GAGAGAGAGAGAGAGAGAGAGAGAGAGAGAGAGAGAGAGAGAGAGAGAGAGAGAGAGAGAGAGAGAGAGAGAGAGAGAGAGAGAGAGAAATCTAATAATAAACTTCCCTCAATTTTAAATTCACTCTGTCTTTATTTCCTGATGAAACTTTAAAAGGATGCATCTCTCTCTCTCTCTCTCTCTCTCTCTCTCTCTCTCTCTCTCTCTCTCTCTCTCTCTCCAACATTCTATTCTACCCCACCTCCCACACTCTCCTTGTCCCAGCCAATTAGGGAGGGGCACTATACACAGTTATTAAAGTAAATAAACCAACAGACGTACAAACAATGATGAGCCCTTAATAATAATAATAATAATAATAATAATAATAATAATAATAATATCCACAATCATCATCAAAGGAAAATTATTGTTGCCAATAATAATAATAATAATAATAATAAGGTCTAAGGAGAATTTTTGGAATAGACATCATGAAAGTAATGCAGAGGTATATTAAAACCCAGCAGAGATTTGGATATTCATAACACATCTCTTATAATCCCTTCACATTTGACAGGTCATTAAACTCTCCATCTCTGTTTCCCTTTACAGCCTGATAAAGGTTGTTTTATTTTATCATTTTTTGGCCTGTCCTGGTGTCAAAATCATTATTATTTTTTTTTTCCCACAAAAGATCTGCGATGCACTGAATTCATGATAGGTGAACTGCAATATAGCGAGGGGTTACTGTGTGTGTGTGATTACCTAATTGTGATTACCTAATTGTGTTTACGGGAAAGAGCCCAAAGCTCGTATCTTCCCGTCTCCTGATTGGTTCCATTTTATACTTAGTGATAGTTATCATACCTGCCCTTAAAACTATGGATTGAGTTGGCATTTACTACCTCCTGGCTTAGCGAATTCCAATTATCAACTACTCTTACACTGAAAAAGTATTTCCTTACATCCTGCAAAGAAGTTTTCTTACCAAGCTTCAAACTATGACCTCTAGTTCTAGAGCCAGCCATATCAAAATATCAATCCCTATCCACTCTATCATAACCATGAAGGAATATAAAGACTGTCACCATATCCCCCCTCACTCTTCTAGCTTCGAGTGATGGTAAGTCTAATTCCCTCAGCCTCTCATCATAACTGAGATTGCGTATTTCTGGCACCAGTTTCGTGGCATGTCTTTGAACTTTTTCAAGCTTAGCTATGTGCTTTTTCAAGTGCGGATTCCAAAAGGGGGCTGCATATTCGATGTTTTGGCCTCATATAGGTTACATAAATATTTCTGAACATTTCCTTGTCCATGTGCCTGAAGGCTACCCTTTCATTTGATAAGAATGCATATGCTGCAATTACTATGCCATTTATATGTATTTCTGGAGACAAATCTGCCAGTATGTTTACTCCTAGATCTCTCTCATTTTCTGTCTCTTGAAGTTGTACTCCAGCCACCGAGTAGTCAAGCTTGGGCCTTCTTGCACTTGTACCCATTCTCATTACCTTACATTTTGAAGTACTGAATTTCATTAGCCACTTTTCTGACCACTCATGCAGATTATTTAGATCCTCCTGAAGTTCTCTACCATTGTTTTCGTTTTTTACTTTCTTCACAATCTTTGCATCATCTGCAAACATATTCATGAATGAATTTAGAGACTCAGGTAGGTCATTTACATATACAAGGAACAAAAGTGGCCCTAAAACTGAACCCTGTGGAACTCCACTACTAACTCTTCTCCATTCAGACACTGAGTGTCTTACTCTAACCCTCTGTTCCCTTCCTTCGAAGTAAGTTTTTACCAATTCCAAAACATTTCCACCTATTCTAGCCATTGATTGCAGCTTCCTAATAAGTCTCCCATGTGGAACAGTGTCAAACACTTTCTGGAAGTCTAGGAATATGCAATCTGCCCAGCCCTCTCTTTCCTGTAAGATTTGGCTTACCTCATCATAAAATTCTAATAAGTTTGTTACTGTTGATCTACCTTCTCTGAAGCCATGTTGCCTCACTGACAATAAGTCGAAGGATTCCAAGTGAAGAGAGATATGTTTCCTTAGTAGTTTCTCCATAACTTTGCAAACTATGCTGGTCAAGGAAACTGGTCTATAGTTCAGAGCCGTATCCCTCCTTCCCTTTTTGAAGATAGGTATCACATTTGCTTGTTTCCAGCATCTTGGAATCTCCCCTGACTCCAGTGACTTTTTAAATATGATACTTAGTGCCACTGATATTGAGTTTGCACATTTTTAAGCACATGAGGGGATATGTCATCAGGACCTGTAGCTTTATGAACATCTAAATCCATCAGCGCTTTGCATACCTCTGTGATTACCTAATTGTGATTACCTAATTGTGTTTACGGGAAAGAGCCCAAAGCTCGTATCTTCCCGTCTCCTGATCGGTTCCATTTTATACTTAGTGATACTTATCATACCTGTCCTTAAAACTATGGATTGAGATAGCATTAACTACCTCCTCGCTTAGCCAATTCCAATTATCAACTACTCTTACACTGAAAAAGTATTTCCTTACATCCTGCAAAGAAGTTTTCTTACCAAGCTTCAAACTATGACCTCTAGTTCTAGAGCCAGCCATATCAAAATATCGATCCCTATCCACTCTATCATAACCATGAAGGAATTTAAAGACTGTCACCATATCCCCCCTCAGTCTTCTAGCTTCGAGTGATGGTAAGTCTAATTCCCTCAGCCTCTCATCATAACTGAGATTGCGTATTTCTGGCACCAGTTTCGTGGCATGTCTTTGAACTTTTTCAAGCTTAGCTATGTGCTTTTTCAAGTGCGGATTCCAAAAGGGGGCTGCATATTCGAGTTTTGGCCTCACATAGGTTACATAAATATTTCTGAACATTTCCTTGTCCATGTGCCTGAAGGCTACCCTTTCATTTGATAAGAATGCATATGCTGCCCTTACTATGCCATTTATATGTATTTCTGGAGACAAATCTGCCAGTATGTTTACTCCTAGATCTCTCTCATTTTCTGTCTCTTGAAGTTGTACTCCAGCCACCGAGTAGTCAAGCTTGGGCCTTCTTGCACTTGTACCCATTCTCATTACCTTACATTTTGAAGTATTGAATTTCATTAGCCACTTTTCTGACCACTCATGCAGATTATTTAGATCCTCCTGAAGTTCTCTACCATTGTTCTCGTTTTTTACTTTCTTCACAATCTTTGCATCATCTGCAAACATATTCATGAATGAATTTACAGACTCTGGTAGGTCATTTACATATACAAGGAACAAAAGTGGCCCTAAAACTGAATCCTGTGGAACTCCACTACTAACTCTTCTCCATTCAGACACTGAGTGTCTTACTCTAACCCTCTGTTCCCTTCCTTCTAAGTAAGTTTTTACCCTTTCCAAAACATTTCCACCTATTCTAGCCATTGATTGCAGCTTCCTAATAAGTCTCCCATGTGGAACAGTGTCAAACACTTTCTGGAAGTCTAGGAATATGCAATCTGCCCAGCCCTCTCTTTCCTGTAAGATTCGGCTTACCTCATCATAAAATTCTAATAAGTTTGTTACTGTTGATCTACCTTCTCTGAAGCCATGTTGCCTCACTGACAAAAAGTCGAAGGATTCCAAGTGAAGAGAGATAGTCCAGAGTTCTCCATAACTTTGCAAACTATGCTGGTCAAGGAAACTGGTCTATAGTTCAGAGCTGTATCCCTCCTTCCCTTTTTGAAGATAGGTATCACATTTGCTTGTTTCCAGCATCTTGGAATCTTCCCCGACTCCAGTGACTCCTTAAATATGATACTTAGTGCCACTGATATTGTGTTTGCGCATTTTTTAAGCACATGAGGGGATATGTCATCAGGACCTGTAGCTTTATGAACATCTAAATCCATCAGCGCTTTGCATACCTCTGTGGCTGTAAGGCCACAGAGGTATGCAAAGCGCTGATGGTGTGTGATTACCTAATTGTGTTTACGGGAAAGAGCCCAAAGCTCGTATCTTCCCGTCTCCTGATCGCTTCCATTTTATACTTAGTGATACTTATCATACCTGTCCTTAAAACTATGGACTGAGATAGCATTAACTACCTCCTCGCTTAGCCAATTCCAATTATCAACTACTCGTACACTGAAAAAGTATTTTCTTACATCCTGCAAAGAAGTTTTCTTACGAAGCTTCAAACTATGACCTCTAGTTCTAGAGCCAGCCATATCAAAATATCGATCCCTATCCACTCTATCATAACCATGAAGGAATTTAAAGACTGTCACCATATCCCCCCTCACTCTTCTAGCTTCGAGTGATGGTAAGTCTAATTCCCTCAGCCTCTCATCATAACTGAGATTGCGTATTTCTGGCACCAGTTTCGTGGCATGTCTTTGAACTTTTTCAAGCTTAGCTATGTGCTTTTTCAAGAGCGGATTCCAAAAGGGGGCTGCATATTCGAGTTTTGGCCTCATATAGGTTACATAAATATTTCTGAACATTTCCTTGTCCATGTGCCTGAAGGCTACTCTTACATTTGATAAGAATGCATATGGTGCCCTTACTATGCCATTTATATGTATTTCTGGAGACAAATCTGCCAGTATGTTTACTCCTAGATCTCTCTCATTTTCTGTCTCTTGAAGTTGTACTCCAGCCACCGAGTAGTCAAGCTTGGGCCTTCTTGCACTTGTACCCATTCTCATTACCTTACATTTTGAAGTATTGAATTTCATTAGCCACTTTTCTGACCACTCATGCAGATTATTTAGATCCTCCTGAAGTTCTCTACCATTGTTCTCGTTTTTTACTTTCTTCACAATCTTTGCATCATCTGCAAACATATTCATGAATGAATTTACAGACTCTGGTAGGTCATTTACATATACAAGGAACAAAAGTGGCCCTAAAACTGAACCCTGTGGAACTCCACTACTAACTCTTCTCCATTCAGACACTGAGTGTCTTACTCTAACCCTCTGTTCCCTTCCTTCTAAGTAAGTTTTTATCCATTCCAAAACATTTCCACCTATTCTAGCCATTGATTGCAGCTTCCTAATAAGTCTCCCATGCGGAACAGTGTCAAATGCTTTCTGGAAGTCTAGGAATATGCAATCTGCCCAGCCCTCTCTTTCCTGTAAGATCTGGCTTACCTCATCATAAAATTCTAATAAGTTTGTTACTGTTTATCTACCTTCTCTGAAGCCATGTTGCCTCACTGACAAAAAGTTGAAGGATTCCAAGTGAAGAGAGATATGTTTCCTTAGTAGTTTCTCCATAACTTTGCAAACTATGCTGGTTAAGGAAACTGGTCTATAGTTCAGAGCCGTATCCCTCCTTCCCTTTTTGAAGATAGGTATCACATTTGCTTGTTTCCAGCATCTTGGAATCTCCCCTGACTCCAGTGACTTTTTAAATATGATACTTAGTGCCACTGATATTGAGTTTGCGCATTTTTTAAGCACATGAGGGGATATGTCATCAGGACCTGTAGCTTTATGAACATCTAAATCCATCAGCGCTTTGCATACCTCTGTGGCTGTAAGGTTGATGTTCTCTAATACCGGCCCTTGAGCTTCTATCACTGCAATCTGAGGGGGTGGGGTATTTTCTACTGTAAATACTGACTGTGTGTATATATATATATATATATATATATATATATATATATATATATATATATATATATATAATATATATATATATATATATATATATATATATATATATATAGTGAACCCTCGCTATATCGCGGTTCACCTATTGTGAATTCAGTGCATTGCGGATTTTTTTGGCGAGCAAAAAAAAAAAAATAAATAAATAAATGATTGTGACACCAGGATGGGCCAAAAAATAATAATAAAAAACAGCCTTTATCGGGCCTGGGCATGAAGAATATATAAAGTAAAGAATAAACAAAGATGGAGAGTGTAATGACCTGTCAGATGTGTAATGAATATCCAATTCTCTGTTGGGTTTTAATAAACTGTACCTCTGCATTATTGATGATGTCTATTCCAAAAAATATCCTTAGATTTCATTATTATTATTATTATTATTATTATCATTATTATTATTGGCGACAATAATTTTCCTTTGATGATGATTGTGGAGATTATCATTATAATTATTATTATTATTATCATAATTATTATTGTTATTAAAGGCTCATAATTTTTTGTACGTCTGTTGGTTTATTTACTTTAATAACTGTGTATAGTGCCCCTTCCTAGTTGGCTGGGACAATGTGAGTTATGGGGGGGTTGGGTAGAATAGAATGTTGGGGGGGAGAGAGAGAGAGAGAGAGAGAGAGAGAGAGAGAGAGAGAGAGAGAGGAGAGAGAGAGAGAGAGAGAGAGAGAGAGAGAGAGAGAGAGAGAGAGAGAGAGAGAGAGAGAGAGAGAGAGAGAGAGAGAGAGAGAGAGAGAGAGAGAGAGAGAGAGAGAGAGAGAGAGAGAGAGAGAGAGAATGTGGAGGGAATTATTGGGGGTTATGGTGTTGGGGGTAGACGATCGGCGTCGTCACATGGTGTATGTGTGAATGTTTGTATGTACGTGGTGTGTGTGTGTGTGTGTGAGTGTGTGTCCCGCTTAGCCGATTTCCGTTCTGTTCTACAGTTGTCTCTCTCTCTCTCTCTCCATCTCTCGCTTTGTTGATTCCTCATTTCCAATCTCAGCTATGTGGCTTCCTTTATACATTAACTTGCTTCTTTTATTTTTATATATCTTCCTTTGTTCATCTCTGTATATTTGTCTTTCTATCTACCTAGCTGTCTTAGTTTATTATATTATATTAGTTAGTACTCTATTATCTCTTGATACAAAAATAAAGCAAACTTTTTTTAGTGTACTTCTCTAATTTTCTATATAATAATAATTTCTACTTATGAGTCACTTTTAATCTAAGATGAATAACCAATGTACAAAATTGGAAATAAATGTTTGTTTGTTTGTTTGCCTACGTATCAGCTGATGCTTATTCAAGCACAATATCTTACTCATAAAATATTTATTTACTCACCCTTTTTGGGGTTTATCTAATTTTCAAGATAATAGTATTATTAAAATTCCTTGGTTCTAAACATTATTCTATCTATCTGCACGATATTTTAATGTAAATAGTGCCAGCTGAGAGAAAAAGAAAACGTATACAATTAGTTCAAAGAAAACGTATATCATACTGTACATGGGAAACTTAAATGAAATATATATATATATATATATATATATATATATATATATATATATATATATATATATATATATATATATATATATATATATATATATATATATATATATACTCTACACGCTATCTCCCATATATCATACTGTACATGGGAAACTTAAATGAAATATATATATATATATATATATATATATATATATATATATATATATATATATATATATATATATATATATATATATATATATATATACTCTACACGCTATCTCCCTGATGATATTATATCGAAAGTTTGTTTGCTGTTTGTTCTTAATACTTTTTTCAATCTTCATAATATCACGTTCACATAAATTTACGCTTGCACGCTGTTATTAATAAAGTAAGGGGTGGTTTGTTAACAGTGCAGGGAGGGTTTATGCAGTAAAGGTAAAAATAAATGTAAAATACCTATGTATATATTGTGCTCCTACTTCATGGATTTTCACCTATCGCGGCCGGTTCCGGAACCGAACCCCCGCGATAAACGAGGGAGAACTGATATATATATATATATATATATATATATATATATATATATATATATATATATATATATAATAATATATATATATATATCTTTGCGCTTCTTGGTTCGCGTTCTCACTCTATCGTGGTTTATTTTTGGATAAATTATTATTTTATTTTATGGGTATCCACAAAAATATTAAAATATTGAAAAAAAAAAATTTCAGTATTTTCATATTTTTTATTGAAAATTTTTTTTCATTATTTAATTGATAAAAAAAAAATTATTTCCCAGCCTACGAATAATAAAACAGTAAAAAAAAAAGTAAAAAACAAAAATTTAGATATACGTACGTACAGTATAACTCACAGTACAGGGCATTGCATCATGCAAAACAGTGTCCGATAGCGTACAATGTATTGGGGTCACAGCTACGTGAGCTAGCATATATATATATATATATATTTCCAGTAGTTTCATGATTTTATTGATAAAAAAAATTTATTTCTTAAGAATAATAAAACAGCAAAAAGTAGTAAACAGTATTGCACCACGTAAAATACAATACCGGTATCAGTATTTCGGAAAACGCAAAGGCTCTCACCTACGTGACCTAGTGAATATTAAAATTTTCATTATTTTATTGATAAAACAAGTATTTCCTGGCCTAAGAATAATAAAACAGTAAGAAATAATAAAAAAAAACATATAATGTACTAAAAGTACTTTCACCATGTAAAATACGATACCACTATCAACGTTTCGGAAAACGAAAAGGCTCTCACCCACGTGACCTAGTGAATATTAAAATTTTCATTATTTTATTGATAAGACAAGTATTTCCTAGCCTAAGAATAATAAAACAGTAAAAAATAATAAAAAACATAAAGTACTAACAGTATTTCACCATGTAAAATACGATACCGCTATCAACGTTTCGGAAACGAAAAGGCTCTCACCTACGTGACATAGTTCATGGAATGCTATTGGCTGAAAGGTCGGGAGACAACGAATCACAGAATTGTTTTTCAATATTTTCTGTATCATGGGGACTGATTGGCTTTTTCATTGCAGTTTGCTTTTCCCTCCAATTTCCAATGTGCCGCCTCACTCGCTCAGTCTAACTCTCGTGTGCGCAGTTCTCGTTGTGCTTACTAATACGTTTTGCTTGTGATTTTTTTTACTCGCATATTTTAACCTTTGCAATGCCACCCAAGCATCCTTCATCTTCTAAGGCTTCTTGTAGTGAGCCTAAGCGGCAAAGGAAAATGTTAACCATTGTAGATAAAGTGAAACTCTTAGATATGTTGAAAGAAGGAAAAAGGTTTGTGGATGTCGGCCGCTATTTTGGCCTCAATGAATCAACTGTGCGTTACATAAAAAAGGACGAGGCAAAGATCAGGAAAACAGCGAGCATTTCTTTTAATAAATAGGCGAAGAGGCAAGTATCACCCCGCAATAAGGCAGTAGTGCGCATGGAAGCTGCTTTGGCCCTGTGGATTGCTGATTGCAGAAAGAAAAACATCAGCTTACACACCAATATCATACAAACAAGGGCGAAGAAGCTGTATGAGACATTCGCTGCAAATGAACCCGATGACGACAGTGGCGACCGTGGAGAAGAGGGGAGAGAAGAAGAGATCGACGACGCACAACCAGGACCCTCCAGCGATTCTCCATCGAGGATACAACCGTTCGTTGCTAGCAGGGGATGGTTCTTCAAATTTCAAAAACACTATGGCCTAAAGAGCATTTCAGTTTATGGCGAGGCTGCCTCTGCAGATACAGCTGCCGCAGGAAATTACGTCAAGAATGACTTCAAGAAAATTATCGCCGAAGGGGAATATGTTCCTGAGCAAGTCTTCAACATGGATGAGACTGGGTTATTTTGGAAGAGAATGCCATCTCGCACTTTTCTCTTCAAGGAAGAAGCTAAAGCCCCGGGATTTAAAGCGCACAAAGATCGCGTTACCCTCATCATGTGTGGGAATGCTGCGGGCTTCATGTTAAAGCCCGGGCTTATCTACAAGTCAAAGAACCCTAGGGCTTTGAAGAACAAGAATAAGAATCTGCTGCCAGTGTATTGGATGCATAACCCCAAGGCCTGGATCACAAAAAGCCTCACATTGGACTGGTTTCACCAATGCTTTATCCCTCAGGTAAAACTTTATCTTATGGAAAAAGGCCTTGAATTTAAAGTCCTTCTTTTGATGGATAATGCTGGTGGCCACGCAACCAAGCTCCAATATGACGGTGTTCAAGTTAGTTCCTGCCACCGAATTCGGACAAAGACTTCTCATTGAAGACTTACTGGCGTAATTACACGATTGCCACATGCCCAAAAAATATTCAGAAAGCAATCAAAGAGATGAAGTCGGCCACAATCAATGCCAGCTGGAAGAAATTGTGGCCCGAAATCATCCACGACTACAAGGGATTTGCTCCTGTCGAGGTGCAGAAGGCGGCAGTTGCGAAAGCTGTGAAGTTGGCTGCATTGCTAGGAGAAGGCTTTAAAGATATGACTCCCGAAGATGTGAATGAACTGATTGACTGCCACTCGCAGCCTTTGAGTGATGAAGACTTGGATGAAATGACGAAATCAGCGAGCGAAGAAGAGGAAGAACTTGAAGAATCGCACGAACCAACTGAAGAACTTGGCCTTATACTCGAACGTTTGGCAGCCATGTATGAACATTACAAAGTACTCCGACAACTCTCGCAGGAACATGACGAAAATATGGTTCGTTCGGTGACCTGTAATTTTCTCGACGATGCCATGACTCCTTACAATGCCATGTTCCAACAAATGAAGAAACAATAACAGCAACTCCCCATTACCATGTTCTTCCCCCCAAAAAAGCAGCCGTAAAGCTTTTATTGGCTGTGAAATAATTTCCTCCGGGGTCGAGAATGATGATCATCACCTCATTCACGGTAAGTTTACCTATCATGTACAAATGTATGTCACGTCATTATCACCTCATTCACCGTAATTTTATCTATCACTTTCATAAAAATTTACGTTGCTTGCTGTTATTTATAATGTAAAGGGTGTTTTTTTAACAGTGCAGGTAGGGTTTATACAGTACGTAAACGAAAAAATAATTGTAAATGGATATGTACGTCACGTCATTATCACCTCATTCACTGCAATTTTATCTATTACTTTCATAAAAATTCATGTTGCTTGCTGTTATTTATAATGTAAAGGGTGTTTTTTTAACAGTGCAGGGAGGGTTTATACAGTACGTAAACGAAAAAATAATTGTAAATGAGTATGTATGTCACGTCATTATCACCTCATTCACCGTAATTTTATCTATCACTTTCATAAAAATTTACATTGCTTGCTGTTATTTATAATGTAAAGGGTGTTTTTTTAACAGCGCAGGGAGGGTTTCTACAACACGTAAACGAAAAAATAATTGTAAATGAGTATGTATGTCACGTCAACATCACATTTACGGTAAGTTTTCCTATCACTTTCATAAAAATTTACATTGCTTGCTGTTATCTATAATGTTAAGGGTGTTTTTTTTAACAGTGCAGGGAGGGTTTATACAGTACGTAAATGAAAAAATAATTGTAAATGAGTATGTATGTCACGTCATTATCACCTCATTCACCGTAATTTTATCTATCACTTTCATAAAAATTTACGTTGCTTGCTGTTATTTATAATGTAAAGGGTGTTTTTTTAACAGTGCAGGGAGGGTTTATACACTGTAAACGTAAAAATATATTAAAATATCTATGTACATATAGGCGGATCCTACTTCGCGGATTTCCTGGTTCGCGCCGGGTCCCAGAACCGAACTACCGCGATAAGTGAGGCAACACTGTATATATATATATATATATATATATATATATATATATATATATATATATATATATATATATATATATATATATATATATATATATATATATATATATTGAAGTGAAAATATGTGAAGTAGGACCACAATATATACATAGGTATTTTACATTTATTTTTAACTTTACTGTATAAACCCTCCCTGCACTGTTAAAAAACCACCCTTTACTTTATTAATAACAGCGTGCAAGCGTAAATTTATATGACAGTGATAGGTTAACTTACTGTGAATTAGGTGATGATGACGTGCACATACTCATATACATAGATATTTTATATTTATTTTTACCTTTACTGTATAAACAAACCCTGCACTGTTAAAAACCACCCTTTATTTTACTAATAACAGCATGCAAGTGTAAATTTATATGATCATGATAGGTAAACTTACTGTGAATGAGGTGATGATGACGTGGTATAGACTCCAGAATCCACAGCCAACAACAGCTTTATGGCTGCCTTTTGCGAGAGGGGAACATGGTAATGGGGAGTTGCTGTCGCTGTTTCTTCTTTTGTTGGAAGATGGTCTTGTAAAGAATCATGGCATCGTCGAGAAAATTGCAGGTCACCGAACGAACCATATTATCGTCATGTTTTTGCGAGTTGTTGGACTGCTTCCACATGTTCATACATGGCTGCCAGACATTTGAGTGTAAGGCCAAGTTCTTCTATTTCTTCGTGTGTTTCCTCTGGTTGTTCTTCTTCCTCTTCTTCGCTCGCTAATTTTGTCATTTCCTTCTAGTCTTCATCAGTCAAAGGCTGCGAGTGGCAGTCAATCAGTTCATTCACGTCTTTGTTAGTCATATCTTCAAAGCCTTCTCCTCCTAGAAATGCAGCCAACTTCACAGCTTTCGCAACTGCCGAGTTATGGACTTTGTCAGGAGCAAATCCCTTGTAGTCATAGATGACTTCGGGTCTCACTTTCTTCCAGCTGGCATTGATTGTGGCCTGCTTCATCTCTTTGATTGCATTCTGAATATTTTGAAGGCATGTAGCAATCGTGTAGTTATGCCAGTAAGTCTTCAGTGAGATTTCTTTGTCCGAATACATGGATTCAACCAGGTTCACCAGGGCATTTCGTGTGTAGAGGACCTTGAACGCATGAATAACGCCTTGATCCATAGGCTGAATCAGTAATGTCATATTCGGTGGCAGGAACTCTACTTGAACACCGTCATATTCGAGATTAGTTGCATAGCCACCAGCATTATCCATGAAAAGAAGGACTTTAAATTCAAGGCCCTTTTCCGCAAGATAAATTTTGACCTGAGGGATAAAGCATTGGTGAAACCAGTCCGATATGAGGCTCTTCGTGATCCATGCCTTAGGGTTATTCATCCAATACACTGGCAGCAGATTCTTATTCTTATTCTTCAAAGCCCTAGGGTTCTGAGATATGTAGATAAGCCCGGGCTTTAACATGAAGCCTGCAGTATTCCCGCACATGATGAGGGTAATGCGGTCTTTATGAGCTTTAAATACCAGGGCTTTAGCTTCTTCCTTGAAGAGAAAAGTGCGAGACGGCAGTCTCTTCCAAAATAACCCAGTCTCATCTATGTTAAAAACTTGCTCAGGAGCATATTCGCCATCCTCGATAATTTTTTTGAAGTCGTTTTTCACGTAATCTTCAGCTGCAGCTTCGCCATGAACCGAAATGCTCTTTGGGCCATAGAGCTTTTGAAATTTGGCAAACCATCCCTTGCTAGCCACGAATGATTGTTTTCTCGGTGGAGAATCACTGGAGGGTCCTGGTTGTGGGTCGTCGATATCTTCTTCTCTCTCCTCCTCTCCACTGTCGTCGTCGGGTTCATTTGCAGCAATTGTCTCGTACAGCTTCTTTACATTTGTTTGTATGATATTGCTGTCTACGCTGATGTTCTTCTTTCTGCAATCAGCAATCCACAGGGCCAAAGCAGATTCCATCCGCACTATTTCTTATTGCGGGTGTTACGACCCTCTTCGCTGTTTTACTAAATGAAATATTTGCTGTTTTCCTGATATTTGCCTCATCCTTTTTGATGTATCAAACAATAGATTCATTGAGGCCAAAATGGCGGCCGACGTCCGCAAACCTTCTTCCTTCCCTCAGCATATCTAACAGTTTTACCTTATCTGCTATAGTCAACATCTTCCTTTGCCGCTTAGGCTTACTACCAGAAGCCTTAGAAGATGAAGGACGCTTGGGAGGCATTGCAGACGTTGAAAAACAAGAGTAAAAAAATCACAAGCACAACATATTAAGAAGCACAACGCGAACGGCGCACACGTGAGTTAGACTGAATGGGTGAGGCGAGACAATGGAAGATGCTGGGAGAATGAAGCTTCAATCAAAAAGTCAATCAGACCCCATGATACAGAATATATTGAAAAACAATTCTGTGATTTTTGTCTCCCACCCTTTCAGCCAATAGCATCCCATGAACTATCTCACATAGGTGCGAGCCTTTGTGTTTTCCAAGACGCCAATAGTGTGTGCTCTATCGTACAGTATTTTACATGGTGCAATACTGTGAGTTATACGTTTAAATTTATGTTTTTTACTATTTTTTACTGTTTTATTATTCTTAGGGTAGGAAATACTTATATTATCAATAAAATAATGAAAATACTGAAAATTTTAATATGTACTATCTCAAGGAGGTGCGACCCTTTTCGTTTTCCGAAACGCTGATTCCACTATCGTATTTTACATGGTGCAATACTGTAAGTTACATGTCTAAATTTATGTTTTTTACTATTTTTTACCATTTTATTATTCTTAGGCTAGGAAGTAAATTTTTGTATCAATAAAATAATGAAAATACTGGAAATTTTAATATGTGCTAGCTTACGTAGGTGCGACCCTTTGCGTTTTCCGAAGCGCCGATACCGGAATTGTACTTTCTATGGTGCAGAATTACATGTTTAAATTTATGTTTTTTACTATTTCTTACTGTTTTATTATTCATAGGCTGGAATATAAATTTTTTTATCAATAATATAATGAAAAAAAAAAAAAATTCAATTAATAATGAAAATACTGGAAATTTTAATTTTTTATTATTTTAATATTCTCGCATATACCCAGAAAAAAAAAATGGCAAAAAAACCGCGATGCACTGAATTCGCAATAGGTGAACCGCAATTTAGCGAGGGAACACTGTGTATATATATATATATATATATATATATATATATATATATATATATATATATATATATATATATATATATATATATATACAGCGGTGACCCCAACCCACGAACTTAATCAGTTCACAAAACCTGGTCTGGGTTGGATTTATTTTTCCCATTGAAAAGCATACAAATTCAATTAATCCGTTCCTTGTCACAATAAATATTCATTTAAAAATTTTTTAGTCACTAAAATATGAAATATAATACAGTTAAATGTTTTTCATCTATAAAAGGATAATTACATTAATAATAGAAAGGAATTCTACTCTATTAAAGTAAAACATGTACATATTCAGGTATACAGTATACACTAGCTGATACCCAGTATAAAACAGCAAAGTCCAACACTTAGAAAAAGTTGCTACATTCACCCACTAATAACAAATACAGTAGGAAAGAGTACATACTGTAGGTAAAAACCAATAAAGTAGGTAAGAAACAGCACTGTATTTACTGTGCATGATTGTTGCTGGCATACATGGATGGTGGTGGAGGAGGAGGAGGAGGAGGTGGACTAATTTTTGGAAGGATAGTCTCCCAATATCATAAACGCTTTTAACTTTCTTAGGAGCCATAATTAGGGCTATATGAAAGGTAAAACAATGGAAAATAAACCAAGAATTATGAACAGATCATGAACAAACCACAGAGCGCGCACCAATGCAGAACTGAGAGCAGGCAAGTGGGACACACGGTGGCTTGGCCAACACATGTGTGTTCTTGGGTTGGATTTTGTTCGTGGGTTGGGGTCAAAATTTATATAAAATTTTGTTCGTGGGTTGGTTAGTTCGTGGATTGAGGCGTTTGTGGGTTGGGGTCACCACTGTGATATATATATATATATATATATATATATATATATATATATATATATATATATATATATATATATATATATATATATTATATATATATTATATATATATATATACAGTGATCCTTCGCTGGATCGCGTTTCTTGGCTCGCGTTTTCACTGTACCATGGTTTTTATTTGGCAAATTATTTTTTATTTTATGGGATATATGCAAAAATATTAAAGTATTAAAAAAATAAAAACTTTCAGTATTTTAATTTTTTATTGAAAAAAACATATTTCATTATCAAATTGATAAAAAATATTTATTTCCCAGCCTACGAATAATAAAACAGTAAAAAATAGTAAAAAACATAAATTTAGGTATACGTACGGACAGTATAACTCACAATATTGCATCATGCGAAATAGTGTCCGATAGCGTACAATGTATTGGGGTCGCAGCTACGTGAGCTAGCATATATATTCTCTCTCTCTCTCTCTCTCTCTCTCTCTCTATTTTTTTTTTTTTTTTTTTTTTTTTTTTTTTTTTTTTTTTTTTTTTTTTTTTTAAGAGTGTGACACCGGGACAGGCAAAAACTGCCCTCATCAACAAAGGCCCGGGCATGAGAAAATACCAAGACGAAGGAAAAGAAAAAGGTTAAGGGCAAGGCAGAGATGAGGTAATGTCACACAAAGGAAAACGAGAGACAGAAAAAAACAGTCAAAGTAAAGAGGACCCAGAGATATGGAGGACTAGGCTCTGAGATGACGATAGATCTGCTTTTTGAAGGATGAAAGGTCATAAGAATTAGGAAAGACAGAAGGAGGAAGAGAGTTCCAGAGTCTAGAGGCAGATGGGAAGAAGCAGTCACTGCACCGACCAATCCGCGAGCTACAAATCTCCACACAGTACCTGTGAGATGAGGCCGCTTGGCGAGTGTTATGCGGCCTCGGCAGTGGAGGAGGGATGCAACTCGCCAACTCATCAGAGCAGCGATGGAAGTAGTAGCGATAGAAAAGCGAAAGGGAAGATACCTTACGGCCAAGAGAGAGAGAATCCAGGTTAGAAGTAAGAGAAGGATCATTAATGAGTCTGACTGCCTTAGATTCAACCCTATCAAGAAGATAAGTAATGGAAGAATCACCTGGATTCTCTCTCTCTTCGCCGTAAGGTATCTTCCCTTTTGCTTTTCTATCGCTACTACTTCCATCGCTGCTATGATGAGTTGGCGAGTTGCATCTCTCCTCCACTGCCGAGGCCGCATAACACTCGCCAAGCGGCCTCATCTCACAGGTACTGTGTGGAGATTTGTAGCTCGCGGATTGGTCGGTGCAGCGACTGCTTCTTCCCATCTACCTCCAGACTATGGAACTCTCTTCCTCATTCTGTCTTTCCTAATTCTTATGACCTTTCATCCTTCAAAAAGCAGATCTATCGTCATCTCAGAGCCTAGTCCTCCATATCTCTGGGTCCTCTTTACTTTGACTATTTTTTTCTGTCTGTCGTTTTCCTTTGTGTGACATTACCTCATCTCTGCCTTGCCCTTAACCT
>JAXCGZ010014314.1:0-5000 GCA_037179515.1 Halocaridina rubra | reverse complement strand
TAATTTTTATGTTTACGTAAAATAGCGGCCGACATCCACAAACTTTTTTCCTTCTTTCAACATATCTAAGAGTTTCACTTTATCTACAATGGTTAACATTTTCCTTTGCCGCTTAGGCTCACTACAAGAAGCCTTAGCAGATGAAGGATGCTTGGGAGGCATTGCAAAGGTTTAAATATGCGAGTAAAAAAATCACAAGCAATACATATTAACAATAAGAGTGAGGCGAGACAACGGAAGATGGTGGAAGCCTTTGTTCGAAACGCTGATAGCGGTATCGTATTTTACATGTTGCAATACTGTTAGTATTTATGTTTTTTACTATTTTTTACTGTTTTATTATTCTTAGGCTAATAAATACGTTTTTTTTATCAATAAAATCATGAAACTACTGGAAATATAAATATATATGCTAGCTCACGTAGCTTCGACCCCAATACATTGTACGCTATCGAACAAAAGCAAAACGTTTAATAAGCACAAAGTGAGTTAGACTGAACGAGTCTTTGTCCAAAACGCTGTTAGCGGTATCGTATTTTACATGTTGTAATACTGATAGTATTTATGTTTTTTACTATTTTTTACTGTTTTATTATTCTTAGGCTAATAAATACGTTTTTTTTTATCAATAAAATCATGAAACTACTGGAAATATAAATATAAATGCTAGCTCACGTAGCTGCGCCCCAATACATTGTACGCTATCCAACCCTATTTCGTATGATGCGATACTGTGAGTTATACTGTACGTACGTATATCATTCAGTTATTAGTACAATGTATATTAATTTAAAATTCATCTACTTATTTGATGATTGTACAAAATCTATTGTATTTATTCATTGTAATTTGGACAAAATATTCCTTTTGTAAAGTTTATACTGTACTTTTAAAAAGAGGTGGTCAATAAACGTATCTATCTATCTATCTATCAACATTTATGTTTTTTACTATTTTTTACTGTTTTATTATTCGTAGGCTGGGAAATAATATTTTTTTTATCAATTAGATAATGAAATGTGCTTTTTTCAATTAAAAAAATGAAAATACTGAGAATTTTTTTTTTTATATTTTAATATTTTAGCATATACCCATGAAATAAAATAATAATTTATCCAAAAAAAAAAAAAAACGCGACACAGTGAGAAAGAGAACCAAGAAACGCGAATAACCGGGGTAACACAGTATATATATATATATATATATATATAATATATATATATATATATATATATATATATATATATATATATATATATATATATATATATATATTTTGGGGGGGCGTTATTCGCAAAATTCAAATTTTATACTATTATTTTTTGAGGGCGTTATTACAATTTCGCAGATAAAAAAATCGCATATAAAAGGAACAAGGTGTATATTATATATATATATATATATATATATATATATATATATATATATATATATATATATATATATATATATATATATATATATATATATAATAAATATATATAAATAAATATATATATATATATATATATATATATATATATATATATATATATATATATATATATATATATATATATATATATATATATATATATATATATATATATATATATATATATATATATATATACACAGTGATCCCCCATTATTGCGACGGTTCGGTTCTGGGACCCGGCGCGAAACAGGAAAATCGCGGAGTAGGATCAGCCTGTATGTACATAGATATTTTAAATTATTTTTACGTTTACACCGTATAAACTGTATAATCTCTCCCTGTACTGTTAACAAACCACCCTTTACTTCATATATAACAGCATGCAAGCATAAATTTATATGACATACTCATGTACATAGGTATTTAACAATTATTTTTACGTTTACTGTATAAACCCTCCCTGCACTGTTAAAAAACCACCCTTTACTTTATAAATAACAGCATGCAACGTAAATTTATATGTACGTGCCGCTTAAGCTCACTACAAGAAGCCTTAGAAGATGAAGGATGCTTGGGAGGCATTGCAAAGTTTAAAATATGTGAGTAAAAAAATCACAAGAAAAATGTATTACTAAGCACAACGTGAACGGCGCACACGAGTGAGGCGAGACAATGGAAGATGGTGGAAGCCTTTGTCCGAAACGCTGATAGCGGTATCGTATTTTACATGTTGCAATACTGTTAGTATTTATGTTTTTTACTATTTTTTACTGTTTTATTATTCTTAGGCTAAAAAATACGTTTTTTTATCAATAAAATCATGAAACTACTGGAAATATAAATATATATGCTAGCTCACGTAGCTGCGTCCCCAATACATTGTACGCTATCAGACACAAGCAAAACGTTTAATAAGCACAACAAGAACAGCGCACACGTGAGTTAGACTAAACGAGCCTTTGTTCGAAACGCTGATAGCGGTATCGTATTTTACATGTTGCAATACTGTTAGTATTTATGTTTTTTACTATTTTTTACTGTTTTATTATTCTTAGGCTAAGAAATACTTTTTTTTATCAATAAAATCACGAAACTACTGGTAGCTGCGACCCCAATACATTGTACGCTATCGGACACTATTTCGCATGATGCAAAACTGTGAGTTATACTGTACGTACGTATGTCTAAATTTATGTTTTTTACTGTTTTATTATTCGTAGGCTGGGAATTAAATTTCTTTTTATCAATTAGATAGAGAAATATGTTTTTTTTCAATAAAAAAATTAAAATACTGAGAATTTTAATTTTTTTTATATTTTAATATTTTTGCATATACCCAAAAAATAAAATAATTTGCCAAAATAAAAACCGTGGTACAGTGAAAAAGCGAACCAAGAAACGCGATCCAGCAGGGGATCACTGTGCATATATATATATATATATATATATATATATATATATATATATATATATATATATATATATATATATATATATATATATATATATATATATATATATATATATATATATATATACACAGTGATCCCCCGCTGTATCGCATTTCTTAGTTCGCGTTTTCACTGTATCGCGGTTTTTTGGGGGGCAAATTATTATTGTAAAATACCTATGTACATGAGTATGTCATGTAATTACCACTTCATTCACCGTAATTTTATCTATCACTTTCATATAAATTTACGTTGCATGCTGTTATTTATGAAATAAAGGGTGGTTTGTTAACAGTACAGGGAGGCTTTATACAGTGTAAACATATAAATAAATTAAAATATCTATGTACATATAGGCTGATCCTACTTCACGGTTTTCCTGTCTCGCGCCGGGTCCCAGAACCAAACTACTGCGATGAAGGGGGGATTACTGTATACACCTTGTTCCTTTTATACACGAAACTGCAATAACGTCCCTAAAAAATAATAGAAAATAATTCAAATTTCGCGAATAACGCCCTAAAAAAAAAAAATAAATAAAAAAAATAAACTAAGAACAGATCATCATCATTATATATATATATATATATATATATATATATATATATATATATATATATATATATATATATATATATATATATATATATATATATATATATATATATATATATTAATTATGTTAAGCTTGATAAATTTAGGTTTGGAAGGGAAATTGGTGAAAATTGGCTTGGTAATACCGTAGAGTAGGTGATGCATAGAACAGGATTCCTAGTAGGATAATAAATGCCAATATATATATATATATATATATATATATATATATATATATATATATATATATATATATATATATATATATATATATATATATATATATATATATATATATATATTGGCATTTATTATCCTACTAGGAATCCTGTTCTATGCATCACCTATTCTACGGAATTACCAAACCAATTTTCACCAATTTCCCTTCTGAACCTAAATTTATCAAGCCTAAATCCATTACCCATTACGAGTTCTGATTTGATCATGATTTTTTAAAAATTTATTAATATCACCCTTGTTAATCCCTTTAACCCATGTATACACTTCAATCATATCCCCCCTAATTCTGCGCCTCTCTAGAGAATGTAGATTAAGTATTTTAATCTGTTATATGGTAGATTTAGGCATTGCATGATTAATATTTTCTTTCGATTTTTAGTCTTGCTTTGGTTATTTATAATTTTTATTTTATCTTTGTTTACATTTGCAGATAGAGGTTTGTTCTCCTGCATCCTCATCCTCTTCTACCGCATAAGTTACTTGCTCACGGCCACCATGAATGTCCCAGTGTACTGTATAACTGTTGCCCACTGCATAAGAGTACAGTTCAGTAATGTATGTTAATTTCTAGCTGTAAAGTGATTATGAATATCTTTTGTATACTCTTAAAAATAGATACAGGGCTTTCTGCTTTGCTATGTAGTAATAAAATATGTTTTTTACTTATCTTATATCTTTGGCATGGTGTGTCTATGTAAGGTTTGGAACGTATCTATGCCCTTTATCATTGTTTCCTATGGAAAATGACTCGTTTTTTCACACGATTTTGCATTTACCCGACACTTCTGAGAACCTATCTAGGCATTATTCTGAGAACTAGGTGTATATATATATATATATATATATATATATATATATATATATATATATATATATATATATATATATATATATATATATATATATATATATATATCTCGAGTAATCCCTCACTATTTCGCAGTTCACCTATCGCGAATTCAGTGCATCGCGGATTTTTTTTGGCCCAACACTACACAAACACACTACAAGACTACGACACTACAGCTTATTGTGCCCCCGGACGGGCCACACATGATAACACACCCAGCCTTTATCATGCTGTAACGAGCAACAGTGATGCCGAGTGTCATGCCTGTCCGCTGTGAAGGGATTACAACCAGCAGTGACATGACTCTCCAGATCTCAGCGGAGTTTTAATCTCCCTATGCTTACTTTCAAGATGTCTATTCCCACTCATCTCCTAGATCTAATAATTCTATTCATTCAATATAATGGCAACCAAATAATCCTTTGATGCTACTGGCGACTCAACAATT
>JAXCGZ010014313.1:0-27104 GCA_037179515.1 Halocaridina rubra | reverse complement strand
AGTTAATATGCCTAAAATTAAAATCGCCTACAATGCAAACTCTATTTGACCTGCTCACTTTAGAAATTTCATCGTATATAACTTGCGACTCTATATTATCTAGATCAGGTGGTCTGTAGACTACTCCTACAACTAGACTTTCTATATTATTTTTAATTTCAACCCATAAGGTTTCTGAATTTAGATTTGTCTTAATTCCAGACTTAATGCAGCTTCTGAGGCTATCTTTAATATACATAATTACCCCTCCCCCTCTTTTATCTGCACTACGATCAGCATTATAAAGTTTATATCCTGTAATTATGTACTCAGCTTTAAGGTATTTGCTTTCTAAATTAATCCAACTTTCACTAATGCATATTATATCCGATCTCTCACTACATACTATGGCTCTCAGTTCTTCTATCTTGTTACCTAAACTACGGCTATTTGTATAATATACTTTTAAACTTTCTCTAGCTTCGCCCTTCTTGTGGCTATTCTTTTTGTTAATATTTGTTCTATGTAACAAATGGTTCTTATCCTTAGACTCCCAGTTATTTGACCCACTATTTACTGAACCCTTACTGACTAATATCTCTGCACAAGTATTAATCATTTCATTATTTGTGTCTAACAAAACCCCCCTACCTCTCTGTCTATCATACCAGCCAATACCGAGACACCTGAATTAGAAAGATGCACTCCATCCCTTGCATACATATGCTTACGACTAGTGAAGTGATCCCACCCGTCTATAAAACCTATATTATTCTCCCGACAGAAGACTTTCATCCTAGCATTTACTCCTATAGCTCGAGACCACCACTCTGAACTTTGGCTAAGCCTAGGGAGAATACCACACATCACAGGAACTGCACCCCTTTTCCTAATCTTATCCAGGGCTTGTCTATACAACCTAATCAGCTCTTCACTTCTACCATCCTGCACGTCATTTCCCCCAGCTATCAAACAAACAACATCTTTTTTCACAATCCAGCTATTTATTGACTCACCCACCTTCTTCATACCTGCTCCAGGGAAAAAATATTTTCCTCTAACTCTATGCCTGAGTTTCCTGTCTACATATCTGCATAGTGAATCCCATACAATTACCAAAAAACGAGACTTATCCGGAGGATGGGTTACTCCGACCTTGGAAGACTTACCTAGGCTCTTGACCTGAGAGCTTTTCCCACTTCCATTTCTAAGATCGCTAGTACACCGATCTGACTCTATGGGTCCTGAAGAATTACTGCTGCCACTGTCACCTTCCTCTCTAAGTGAACTAAATGAATTAGCAACTTGTAGTCTAAATGTATCATTTTTCTTGAGAACCATCTTCGTTGAACCCTTATTCACAACTTTCCAGTCGTCTTCTCTATTCAATTGTCCCTTCCTGGTTAACACCTCTACCTTACCTCTCAGATCCCTGTTCTCCTCAGCTAAGGATCTGACCTCCTGCCTGACTGCGGCCAACTCATTTCTTAAATTAAAAATGAGTTTGCTTGCGTCAGACGAGGACAAATCCCCAGCACAGCCACAAACAGCACCAACAACGACACCATATATATATATATATATATATATATATATATTATATATATATATATATATATATATATATATTATATATATATATATATATATATATATATATATATATATATATATATGAATCATTTTTTACCCCGACCGGGACTCGAACCTAGGACTTATGATTACTAAGTCAAGGCGCTACCACTACACCACAGAAGGTTAAAAGGAACCCAACCTTATAGCTTATATCTGCTATACTTCGGAATGAACGCATTCTAGCTGAATGCCACTATGTTCATATTACAGATTCCCCAACCTCACTCGTGGCTTCATTTTAGCATTTAATTCAATTCCCAATCTCATTCGGGACATGAAATTATCCAATAAGCACATTACATATGTGAAAACATGAATCATTTTTTACCCCGACCGGGACTCGAACCTAGGACTTATGATTACTAAGTCAAGGCGCTACCACTACACCACAGAAGGTTAAAAGGAACCCAACCTTATAGCTTATATCTGCTATACTTCGGAATGAACGCATTCTAACTGAATGCCACTATGTTCATATTACAGATTCCCCAACCTCACTCGTGGCTTCATTTTAGCATTTAATTCAATTCCCAATCTCATTCGGGACATGAAATTATCCAATAAGCACATTACATATGTGAAAACATGAATCATTTTTTACCCCGACCGGGACTCGAACCTAGGACTTATGATTACTAAGTCAAGGCGCTACCACTACACCACAGAAGGTTAAAAGGAACCCAACCTTATAGCTTATATCTGCTATACTTCGGAATGAACGCATTCTAACTGAATGCCACTATGTTCATATTACAGATTCCCCAACCTCACTCGTGGCTTCATTTTAGCATTTAATTCAATTCCCAATCTCATTCGGGACATGAAATTATCCAATAAGCACATTACATATGTGAAAACATGAATCATTTTTTACCCCGACCGGGACTCGAACCTAGGACTTATGATTACTAAGTCAAGGCGCTACCACTACACCACAGAAGGTTAAAAGGAACCCAACCTTATAGCTTATATCTGCTATACTTCGGAATGAACGCATTCTAACTGAATGCCACTATGTTCATATTACAGATTCCCCAACCTCACTCGTGGCTTCATTTTAGCATTTAATTCAATTCCCAATCTCATTCGGGACATGAAATTATCCAATAAGCACATTACATATGTGAAAACATGAATCATTTTTTACCCCGACCGGGACTCGAACCTAGGACTTATGATTACTAAGTCAAGGCGCTACCACTACACCACAGAAGGTTAAAAGGAACCCAACCTTATAGCTTATATCTGCTATACTTCGGAATGAACGCATTCTAACTGAATGCCACTATGTTCATATTACAGATTCCCCAACCTCACTCGTGGCTTCATTTTAGCATTTAATTCAATTCCCAATCTCATTCGGGACATGAAATTATCCAATAAGCACATTACATATGTGAAAACATGAATCATTTTTTTTACCCCGACCGGGACTCGAACCTAGGACTTATGATTACTAAGTCAAGGCGCTACCACCGGGAAAGAGCCCAAAGCTCGTATCTTCCCGTCTCCTGATCGGTTCCATTTTTAGACTTAGTGATACTTATCATACCTGTCCTTAAAACTATGGATTGAGGTAGCATTAACTACCTCCTCGCTTAGCGAATTCCAATTATCAACTACTCTTACACTGAAAAAGTATTTCCTTACATCCTGCAAACAAGTTTTCTTCCGAAGCTTCAAACTATGACCTCTAGTTCTAGAGCCAGCCATATCGAAATATCGATCCCTATCCACTCTATCATAACCATGAAGGAATTTAAAGACTGTCACCATATCCCCCCTTACTCTTCTAGCTTCGAGTGATGGCAAGTCTAATTCCCTCAGCCTCTCATCATAACCGAGATTGCGTATTTCTGGCACCAGTTTTGTGGCATGTCTTTGAACTTTTTCAAGCTTAGCTATGTGCTTTTTCAAGTGCGGATTCCAAAAGGGGGCTGCATATTCGAGTTTTGGCCTCACATAGGTTACATAAATATTTCTGAACATTTCCTTGTCCATGTGCCTGAAGGCTACCCTTACATTTGATAAGAATGCATATGCTGCCCTTACTACGCCATTTATATGTATTTCTGGAGACAAATCTGCCAATATGTTTACTCCTAGATCTCTCTCATTTTCTGTCTCCTGAAGTTGTACTCCAGCCACCGAGTAGTCAAGCTTGGGCCTTCTTGCACTTGTACCCATTCTCATTACCTTACATTTTGAGGTATTGAATTTCATTAGCCACTTTTCTGACCACTCATGCAGATTATTTAGATCCTCCTGAAGTTCTCTACCATTGTTCTCGTTTTTTACTTTCTTCACAATCTTTGCATCATCTGCAAACATATTCATGAATGAATTTACAGACTCTGGTAGGTCATTTACATATACAAGGAACAAAAGTGGCCCTAAAACTGAACCCTGTGGAACTCCACTACTAACTCTTCTCCATTCAGACACTGAGTGTCTTACTCTAACCCTCTGTTCCCTTCCTTCTAAGTAAGTTTTTATCCATTCCAAGACATTTCCACCTATTCTAGCCATTGATTGCAGCTTCCTAATAAGTCTCCCATGTGGAACAGTGTCAAACGCTTTCTGGAAGTCTAGGAATATGCAATCTGCCCAGCCCTCTCTTTCCTGTAAGATTTGGCTTACCTCATCATAAAATTCTAATAAGTTTGTTACTGTTGATCTTCCTTCTCTGAAGCCATGTTGCCTCACTGACAAAAAGTTGAAGGATTCCAAGTGAAGAGAGATATGTTTCCTTAGTAGTTTCTCCATAACTTTGCAAACTATGCTGGTCAAGGAAACTGGTCTATAGTTCAGAGCCGTATCCCTCCTTCCCTTTTTGAAGATAGGTATCACATTTGCTTGTTTCCAGCATCTTGGAATCTCCCCCGACTCCAATGACTCCTTAAATATGATACTTAGTGCCACTGATATTGTGTTTGCGCATTTTTTAAGCACATGAGGGGATATGTCATCAGGACCTGTAGCTTTATGAACATCTAAATCCATCAGCGCTTTGCATACCTCTGTGGCTGTAAGGTTGATGTTCTCTAATACCGGCCCTTGAGCTTCTATCACTGCAATCTGAGGGGGTGGGGTATTTTCTACTGTAAATACTGACTGAAACTCCTTGTTCAATTCTTTGCAGATCTCTTCGTCCGTCTCAGTGATGCTTCCATCCGCTCTCTTTAGCCTTAAAACCTGTTCTTTTACCTTCAGTTTTCCTCTGATAAAGCTGTGGAAAAGCTTGGGATTTTCTTTCGCCTTCCTGGTGATGTCCCTCTCATAATCTTTCTCTGCCTCTCTCCTTTTACTTAGGTAGTCATTTCTTGCTCTTTTGTAGGTTTGCCAGGCATTTATGTTTTTTCTCCTCCTATACCTTTTCCAGCATTTGTCTCTCCACTCCTTAGCTCTTTTACACCCATTATCGAACCATTTCTCTCTGGCATGAATTACACCTACTTTGGTGACAGGTATGCAGCAATCTACAATCTTCCCATATTTCTCACAAAAGATGTCATACATTTCTTGTACAGATTTGTTGTAAAATAAGGTTCTCCAGTCAATAACTGCAAAAAGCTCATTCATTTTGATGTAATCTCCTTTCTGATAGTTCCTCCTCATGTCCTCAGTGCCTCTACTCTCAGGAAGAATGTCTTCAATGATATACTCCATCAACAACACACAGTGGTCACTCTTTCCAATTGGTGGTTCATACTCAATATTTTCAATATCCAACACATTATCTGTGAACACCAGATCAAGTAGTGATGGCTCATCCCCACCCCTGGCTCTTGTTGGTTCCATTACATGTTGGTGTAGGAAATTCCCTTGTACGCAATCTAGGAATCTTGCCCCAAAGGAGTCCTCACCACTGTGTGGGTCAAGATTTATCCAATCTATCTCTTTATGATTAAAGTCTCCCATAATCAAAATCCTACATTTTTTCTCCCGCGCCATGTTAACAACTGAGTTTATGACTTCAATCGTACCTATATGACTTTCCTCATAAATTTCAAGCCTATTTTGGTTCCTTGGTGGGTTGTATACAACAGTTATTATAATGCTCTCTGACCCAGTATTTATGCGAGCAACAAGAAATTCCCTGAACTCACTTTCTATAGCCAAGTTTATCTCTTCAACTTGAATCCTCTCACTTATGAGCAGTGCTATCCCTCCACCAGTCCTCTCAGATCTTTCGACCCTTAGTATTCTGAAGCCCTTAGGAAAAACTGTGACACTGTTTATGTCCTCACTCAACTTAGTCTCTGTAATTGCTACTATATCTGCCTTACTGTTGTGAATCCTATCTTTTAATTCTACTGCCTTACCAGCTAATCCATCAGCATTTGTGTATAACAATCTTAATGAGGCCCCATCCCCTGATCTTCTGTCATTATCTTCTTTATCTCCCCTTTGTCTGGAAGTATTCCGTAACGAAAATTTTTCTTCTCTTCTTCATTTCTTTCATCATTTAACCTTCTTGCCTCTTGCAACAAGTTTTTGATCTTTCCCATCTCTTCCTGTGTTCTGTATCGTCTAATGAACACTTCTTTGCATTCTTGAAGGTCTTTTAGACTTTTTTTTCTCAACAATATTTCCCTACATGTCTCCCCTCTCTCAAAGGTTACTTTTGTTGGTCTCGGCTTTCCTTCCCTCGAATATTTACCTAGTTGGTGTATGTTTACAATATCCTCAGGACCACATACTACTCCAAGCTTTCTTATCAGGTCTACAACCCTAGCTTTATTTTCTTCAAGTCTCCCCTGCCATGTTGGCTCCTGGGATTCACTTATGCCTGAGATTACCACTGTCTTCTCCTTATCAAGTGCCTGTCTGATGAGTGGGTTTGCCCTTTCCATCACAACGTCTTTCATTTTTTCGATTACTGTCTCTTTATAGTCAACTGTTTGTATGTTTTCCAGTGCCACCACCTTTACAGCCTCTTTTACTGCCACATTCCCCTTTAGTGCATCAGCAAAGGACGTTTTCATGGCATCATTTTCCATATTCAGCTCCTGGAACTCTTTTCTGAACTGTTCAATGTTTTCCTTAATCTGAACATTCCAAGCAGCAATCTCGTCTCTCTCAGAAGATAGCAGTGAACTAACATCTAATTCCTTTAGGTTGTCATTTAGCTGTTTGTTTTTATCTTCTTGATTAGAAATTCTAGATTCTAGTTGACTCTTTTCCCCTTCCAGCTTCTTTATTCTTTTTTCTAGTTCCTTTCTCTCCTGCCCTTGTGCTTTATTTGCTTCCTCCAAAGATCTTATTTGTTCTCTGAGTGTTTCATTCTCTTTCATTTCTCCATCCATATTCCGAATTTTATCATCAAGGCTTGTAACCATTTCCTCTAACTTCTTGATTCTCTGTTTAAGTCCTCTGATGACTACCCCTTCTCCCGCCCCATGGGTGGGAGAGGTTTGGGACAGAGATGGCTTCATTTTTATGTTCTCCCTCTCACAGAATATAGAAAGAAGACGAGAAAGAGGAAAAAAAAAAAAAAAAAAAAAAAGA
Source organism: Halocaridina rubra (assembly GCA_037179515.1). Classification (NCBI taxonomy): domain Eukaryota; kingdom Metazoa; phylum Arthropoda; class Malacostraca; order Decapoda; family Atyidae; genus Halocaridina; species Halocaridina rubra. Next base: position 19,979 of record JAXCGZ010014313.1, on the reverse strand, counting down.
GAAAAACTTCTAATTTACCTTCACACAGAATTTTTATATCTCCATATAAGTGCTATTTAGTGACTCAGTTTGTCTCCTTTCTGGTAACACACATCTTAACTTAAAAACTTGACCATGGTAATTTACGTATAAAAAGAAAAAGAAAAACAAAAGTCAAACCTGAAGGAAAATTCGAATTTGTGTTCGAGGTGGCACCCACCTGTTTCTGTTATATATTCTTCCTAACTGATAAACTGACTTGCTAACCAAGATATGTTATCACGGGATTTAGACTTTACATTTAACTCAATATATATACAAAATAACAAAATAGCAAACGAGAAAGCTAAAAGAAAAGCAAAAAAAAAAAATGAAGAAAATAGGACTGCTGTACTACTTGGCAACTTAACTCAGTACTGTTGACGGGTGGGTATTTGGTAATTTTTTTTTCTTTTATTATTCAATTTTTTCGTGTATCAAACTAACTAACTAGTTAATATAAATGGGAAGGATACTGTTTTTAACAATATATAGAACCACAGGATCAGGTAAAACGGCTCAAGAGCTTTCCCCAGTTTACACAAAAAATTAGGTAATGTGGTGTGAGGCTCCACGTCTGGCAACTCTTCTAGATTTCCCTCAAGGCAGAAACTGGACGGCAGCTTCTCTCTCTTCTCACGAAAAAGTTCTCAATTTTTTTCCTTTAATATGAACAGTCTCGCCTTACAACAAATATTAGTTTTTGTACTCACAATACTCTGCACGATTTCATATTTTTGGAAATTATGGTAAAGTTTTCCACTAAGCACTTTAGTCACTCGAAACTAAAATTTAAGAGGAGCAATTCCGTGTGTCACTGAACGCGCGGTGTGTATGTGGGTGTGTGATTACCTAATTGTGATTACCTAATTGTGTTTACGGGAAAGAGCCCAAAGCTCGTATCTTCCCGTCTCCTGATCGGTTCCATTTTTAGACTTAGTGATACTTATCATACCTGTCCTTAAAACTATGGATTGAGGTAGCATTAACTACCTCCTCGCTTAGCGAATTCCAATTATCAACTACTCTTACACTGAAAAAGTATTTCCTTACATCCTGCAAACAAGTTTTCTTCCGAAGCTTCAAACTATGACCTCTAGTTCTAGAGCCAGCCATATCGAAATATCGATCCCTATCCACTCTATCATAACCATGAAGGAATTTAAAGACTGTCACCATATCCCCCCTTACTCTTCTAGCTTCGAGTGATGGCAAGTCTAATTCCCTCAGCCTCTCATCATAACCGAGATTGCGTATTTCTGGCACCAGTTTCGTGGCATGTCTTTGAACTTTTTCAAGCTTAGCTATGTGCTTTTTCAAGTGCGGATTCCAAAAGGGGGCTGCATATTCGAGTTTTGGCCTCACATAGGTTACATAAATATTTCTGAACATTTCCTTGTCCATGTGCCTGAAGGCTACCCTTACATTTGATAAGAATGCATATGCTGCCCTTACTACGCCATTTATATGTATTTCTGGAGACAAATCTGCCAATATGTTTACTCCTAGATCTCTCTCATTTTCTGTCTCCTGAAGTTGTACTCCAGCCACCGAGTAGTCAAGCTTGGGCCTTCTTGCACTTGTACCCATTCTCATTACCTTACATTTTGAGGTATTGAATTTCATTAGCCACTTTTCTGACCACTCATGCAGATTATTTAGATCCTCCTGAAGTTCTCTACCATTGTTCTAGTTTTTTACTTTCTTCACAATCTTTGCATCATCTGCAAACATATTCATGAATGAATTTACAGACTCTGGTAGGTCATTTACATATACAAGGAACAAAAGTGGCCCTAAAACTGAACCCTGTGGAACTCCACTACTAACTCTTCTCCATTCAGACACTGAGTGTCTTACTCTAACCCTCTGTTCCCTTCCTTCTAAGTAAGTTTTTATCCATTCCAAGACATTTCCACCTATTCTAGCCATTGATTGCAGCTTCCTAATAAGTCTCCCATGTGGAACAGTGTCAAACGCTTTCTGGAAGTCTAGGAATATGCAATCTGCCCAGCCCTCTCTTTCCTGTAAGATTTGGCTTACCTCATCATAAAATTCTAATAAGTTTGTTACTGTTGATCTTCCTTCTCTGAAGCCATGTTGCCTCACTGACAAAAAGTTGAAGGATTCCAAGTGAAGAGAGATATGTTTCCTTAGTAGTTTCTCCATAAGTTTGCAAACTATGCTGGTCAAGGAAACTGGTCTATAGTTCAGAGCCGTATCCCTCCTTCCCTTTTTGAAGATAGGTATCACATTTGCTTGTTTCCAGCATCTTGGAATCTCCCCCGACTCCAATGACTCCTTAAATATGATACTTAGTGCCACTGATATTGTGTTTGCGCATTTTTTAAGCACATGAGGGGATATGTCATCAGGACCTGTAGCTTTATGAACATCTAAATCCATCAGCGCTTTGCATACCTCTGTGGCTGTAAGGTTGATGTTCTCTAATACCGGCCCTTGAGCTTCTATCACTGCAATCTGAGGGGGTGGGGTATTTTCTACTGTAAATACTGACTGAAACTCCTTGTTCAATTCTTTGCAGATCTCTTCGTCCGTCTCAGTGATGCTTCCATCCGCTCTCTTTAGCCTTAAAACCTGTTCTTTTACCTTCAGTTTTCCTCTGATAAAGCTGTGGAAAAGCTTGGGATTTTCTTTAGCCTTCCTGGTGATGTCCCTCTCATAATCTTTCTCTGCCTCTCTCCTTTTACTTAGGTAGTCGTTTCTTGCTCTTTTGTAGGTTTGCCAGGCATTTATGTTTTTTCTCCTCCTATACCTTTTCCAGCATTTGTCTCTCCACTCCTTAGCTCTTTTACACCCATTATCGAACCATTTCTCTCTGGCATGAATTACACCTACTTTGGTGACAGGTATGCAGCAATCTACTATCTTCGCATATTTCTCACAAAAGATGTCATACATTTCTTGTACAGATTTGTTGTAAAATAAGGTTCTCCAGTCAATAACTGCAAAAAGCTCATTCATTTTGATGTAATCTCCTTTCTGATAGTTCCTCCTCATGTCCTCAGTGCCTCTACTCTCAGGAAGAATGTCTTCAATGATATACTCCATCAACAACACACAGTGGTCACTCTTTCCAATTGGTGGTTCATACTCAATATTTTCAATATCCAACACATTATCTGTGAACACCAGATCAAGTAGTGATGGCTCATCCCCACCCCTGGCTCTTGTTGGTTCCATTACATGTTGGTGTAGGAAATTCCCTTGTACGCAATCTAGGAATCTTGCCCCAAAGGAGTCCTCACCACTGTGTGGGTCAAGATTTATCCAATCTATCTCTTTATGATTAAAGTCTCCCATAATCAAAATCCTACATTTTTTCTCCCGCGCCATGTTAACAACTGAGTTTATGACTTCAATCGTACCTATATGACTTTCCTCATAAATTTCAAGCCTATTTTGGTTCCTTGGTGGGTTGTATACAACAGTTATTATAATGCTCTCTGACCCAGTATTTATGCGAGCAACAAGAAATTCCCTGAACTCACTTTCTATAGCCAAGTTTATCTCTTCAACTTGAATCCTCTCACTTATGAGCAGTGCTATCCCTCCACCAGTCCTCTCAGATCTTTCGACCCTTAGTATTCTGAAGCCCTTAGGAAAAACTGTGACACTGTTTATGTCCTCACTCAACTTAGTCTCTGTAATTGCTACTATATCTGCCTTACTGTTGTGAATCCTATCTTTTAATTCTACTGCCTTACCAGCTAATCCATCAGCATTTGTGTATAACAATCTTAATGAGGCCCCATCCCCTGATCTTCTGTCATTATCTTCTTTATCTCCCCTTTGTCTGGAAGTATTCCGTAACGAAAATTTTTCTTCTCTTCTTCATTTCTTTCATCATTTAACCTTCTTGCCTCTTGCAACAAGTTTTTGATCTTTCCCATCTCTTCCTGTGTTCTGTATCGTCTAATGAACACTTCTTTGCATTCTTGAAGGTCTTTTAGACTTTTTTTTCTCAACAATATTTCCCTACATGTCTCCCCTCTCTCAAAGGTTACTTTTGTTGGTCTCGGCTTTCCTTCCCTCGAATATTTACCTAGTTGGTGTATGTTTAGAATATCCTCAGGACCACATACTACTCCAAGCTTTCTTATCAGGCCTACAACGTTAGCTTTATTTTCTTCAAGTCTCCCCTGCCATGTTGGCTCCTGGGATTCACTTATGCCTGAGATTACCACTGTCTTCTCCTTATCAAGTGCCTGTCTGATGAGTGGGTTTGCCCTTTCCATCACAACGTCTTTCATTTTTTCGATTACTGTCTCTTTATAGTCAACTGTTTGTATGTTTTCCAGTGCCACCACCTTTACAGCCTCTTTTACTGCCACATTCCCCTTTAGTGCATCAGCAAAGGACGTTTTCATGGCATCATTTTCCATATTCAGCTCCTGGAACTCTTTTCTGAACTGTTCAATGTTTTCCTTAATCTGAACATTCCAAGCAGCAATCTCGTCTCTCTCAGAAGATAGCAGTGAACTAACATCTAATTCCTTTAGGTTGTCATTTAGCTGTTTGTTTTTATCTTCTTGATTAGAAATTCTAGATTCTAGTTGACTCTTTTCCCCTTCCAGCTTCTTTATTCTTTTTTCTAGTTCCTTTCTCTCCTGCCCTTGTGCTTTATTTGCTTCCTCCAAAGATCTTATTTGTTCTCTGAGTGTTTCATTCTCTTTCATTTCTCCATCCATATTCCGAATTTTATCATCAAGGCTTGTAACCATTTCCTCTAACTTCTTGATTCTCTGTTTAAGTCCTCTGATGACTACCCCTTCTCCCGACCCATGGGTGGGAGAGGTTTGGGACAGAGATGGCTTCATTTTTATGTTCTCCCTCTCACAGAATATAGAAAGAAGACGAGAAAGAGGAAAAAAAAAAAGAAAAGAGAAAAACTTCTAATTTACCTTCACACAGAATTTTTATATCTCCATATAAGTGCTATTTAGTGACTCAGTTTGTCTCCCTTCTGGTAACACACATCTTAACTTAAAAACTTGACCATGGTAATTTAAGTATAAAAAGAAAAAGAAAAACAAAAGTCAAACCTGAAGGAAAATTCGAATTTGTGTTCGAGGTGGTACCCACCTGTTTCTGTTATATATTCTTCCTAACTGATAAACTGACTTGCTAACCAAGATATGTTATCACGGGATTTAGACTTTACATTTAACTCAATATATATACAAAATAACAAAATAGCAAACGTGTGTGTGTGTGTGTGTGTGTGTGTGTGTGTGTGTGTGTGTGTGTGTGTGTGTGTGTGTGTGTGTGTGTGTGAAAAAACGTGAAACATATGAATGCCCTTGATCAGGATTCAACCATACTACACAATTGACTATCCATTCGTGTACAAAGGGTGCAAGCGAGTGTGCCAATGAAGGCAGAAAACCTCTCTACAGAATTCCTCTGTTCATTTTAATTTCACTTCCCAATTTCACCAGTAGCTAGTTTTTGCATTCACTTCAAATATATCTCATACTTAAAAAGCATGTGACCTCTATTTCAAAAGTCACCCATACAAAATATCGCTCACTATAAAGTCTCTCCAAACTCTGGAGATTTTTAAAATCCTTTACCGTATCCCCCTAATATTATTCTGGTTCTAGTTAGTTGTATGACTTATTTCTTCAGCCTTTCCTCATTTGAAATTTTTTCACCTCTTTCGCCAGTTTTTGCAGTGTATGTTTGAACATTCTCTTCTTATTAATATTTTTAATGTTAATCTAATTTCCCATACGGGTCTGAACACAGATGGATTGAAGCTGGAGAATTAAGGCTGGATGCACTTTATATCGCCCCGTCGTGTGCTCAAACGTGTCCACCATCTCCCGAATCGAGCACTCTTCCAGTTACCTTATGGCAGTCCCTTTATAAATAAGGTTCTTAAACAAGTGAAAATTTAAGAAGGGTGCGGGTTATTCCAGCTCAGACCTCCCTATTTCCCCTTTCCCTCTCTATCCTTCTTTCTTAGGGGTCAAAAGGTTGCAATCGAAGCTGTAACCCTTTCCCAATCTGTCCTATTACACTTTGCTCCGTTCTAGTATTATTAGAAAAAAACGCTGATATTCAAAATGCAATATTTTCATCACAGTGTCACCAGGAAGAAGCGGAATATCAACAACGAATAAACTTGTGTACTGCCAAGGGATCAGGTAAAAATTAGCGACACATGTATATTAAACAGCCCCGTAAGTTGCTAGATTAGCTCTGTTAGGTTAGACACTGGCCTAACCTAACCTAAGCCAACTTAACCTCAACTAACCAAACCTAACAATTTACAGGAACATTTAATGTGCTGGGGTCGCTAATCGTTATCTGATATGTACAATATATTTTAAGAATGAAGAATAACATTTATTTGTATATTAGTACTAGTTCAATGCCTGCAGAGAACAGACATGATACCAAGACTTTTTAGAAAGGAAATAACCTTAAAATTATTTTTATTTTACCTTTTTTCTTTGTAACTGTCTGGTGCAAATGCTGTCATCTACTTTTTCTTTGTTTTTAAGCTCTAATCCATTTCTATATAGGGTGGCTGTTTCTTGCTAGCTTTTCCACACATTCTCCAGCTAACAAAATCTGGAGCGCATGAGCAGACCGAATGTGGGTCAGGTGCAAGGGTCAGCACCACCTGAGTCCCATGGTGAGCCTCACCATGAAGAACCTGATATTGTAATCACAATATCCTCTGAGTAGGACTGCTAGGACTGTCCTTTTTTCCATACATACCCACTTTTGATATTAACGACTCAATTCAAGATGCTGTAAATATCAAGGTTGCCAGGCATTTGAGCATAAAAAGGACATAATTATAAGAGATTTCTGGAAAAAAGGACAAACCTGGCAAGCCTGCACTCTGAGCCAAGTAAGTATGTATCATCCCCACAGCTATTAATCCATACTTTTTAGACTGCATACTCACAGGGATTTCGGAAAATATTTATGTTCTTAATTAACAGACACATTTATTAATTCAATAACATGCAAGTTTTTTCCAATATATATATATATATATATATATATATATATATATATATATATATATATATATATATATATATATATATATATATATATATATATATATATATATATATATATATATATATATATATATATATATGAAAATTTAAATTTCCAGAGTGACGAAGGTCCAAAGGTTAGTGCAGTGTCGATATGGATACCTAGGTAATGATGTTTGTTGACCCATTTCAAATTGTCTTTGCTTACGACCTGTCTTGTTTCTGGTCTTGGAAGTTTGATGGCAAGTGCTTTTGAGCCCAAATGAAATGGACGCTCTGTCTAAGGCTTCTTTGGGGCCAGATTCAAGGCATCATGGCCTCTTGCAAACAGGGCAAAATCATCTGCACAATTGAAGATTTTGGTCCTGGGTGGTAACTATGTGTCCATTATCTTTTCCATAAGACACTTAAAAGAGGGACTCAGGATGTTACCTGCATGACAGGTGCAAGATGCGCCAGTCGGTTCTCTCGCACCTGTTAGGCATATATAAAGGTGCAAACTTAAGTCTTCTAAAACCTTTTATGTACAAGCCATATACAATAAAGGCTTGTAGACTACGTAAGTCCTACTCTTTGGCTCCTATCAAACCTACTGTGGTCAAAGATTGAGGTCATCCAAATAATGTCATGAGAACGGTGCTGGGAGACCCTACATGGACAAGATAGAATACTTACAGCTAGAACCCTACCTCCTATATCTAAAACACAGTTCACCAAAGTAGCAATCATCACTTTAAATTGCCCATGCATAGCCAGCAATAGCTTGAAGTCAGCCCTGTACCTACATCCTAAACTACTTGGGAGAACCTGTGCAGCCAGGGAATGCACTAAACTTCCAGCCCTTGGCATCAAGGAAGACATCGAAAATATGCATCCAGACACTCCACACCAGGACTACAGATGTCATCCACATGGAATGATCATTCAACTTTATAATTGATCTTCCAAGCACCCCAAAGAACTCAGCCAATTCGTACATTCTCAAGAATTAATACTATAACAAAATTAAAAACTGGAGTAGACACAACTCTCTGAAGGTTCGGTTAACCAAGAATCTGGAACCACAACAATTGCCTTCATCACTGAAAGGCATAGGGAGTCATGCAGACTGTTAGACTCCTGTTCCTCCTTTCAAACAGAGTAAGTGGCCTTCTCAAAAGACCTGAACATACCTCTTTCTCACTGACTCAATATCTGCTTTATAAACCATACAGAAAACATTCATCAAGGACACCATCAGGATCACAACAGGGATACTCCACCTTTACACAGGGGCCACCAACTTGGGATTTTCAGGAATGAACTACAGCTGAGAAGCGGGATAGTGCATGAGTTTAACTTATTACTGGGCAAGAGCGTGGTGGTAGCTAGCTAGTGGTTAATACAGTGTACTGCATCATTTACATGAATAGGATAAAAAAGTTATTTAAACCCACCATTAACTGGTGATAATAACTTTAATGTAAGAATTATGAATACAAGGGTTAGAAAAATACTGTGGTATATCACTTGATATACATAACATATACAGAGCTACTCAGTCCCATTATATACTGATGAGAGCTCTAGCGTAAAAAGTTTTGCAAATGCAATATAAATTACCTACAATGTGGCTACCGTGGTCGAGCAGTAACCGTCGCAACTTTGATTCGTCTGGCCGTGGGTTCGAGGCCAGCCGTGGTCTGAGGTTAGAATGGCCATTCACTCAGGGTAACGAATGCACTTGCCAAAATCAAAGTCCTTTGCAAGAAGGCACCGTTCTAGCCCTTAACAGACAAGGGAATCCGTGACGTAAAATCGATCGCAATCACAATTACCTACAGCGGTGAAAAAAATGTAGTCCATTACTTTACTTCTGGATAAGAATAGGAAACTTTGGCTTACGAAAATAGTACAACACTTAATGGGAGCATTTTGGAAGTACAAGAGTGGTGGTAACAGTAACCTAATATCGTGTTAATCTAAGGAGTAGTGACCCGCAAGATGCATCTAAACTTTTCAAAAGATATTAGTTTATCTATTTCTAATGAAATAAATTTATCACCATACTGAAAAGCAGTATGGCTTAAAAAAGTGCCACTATATAAATTTAATCTTATCCTGTCCTATGTCCTTAATATATTACGCAAGTTTAATAAAGGCTAGTATAAGATTAACTATGTAAGGTAATCCCTATAAAATCATTAATTAGTCTAAAAACCTATTTTCCATAGAACAACTATATAATAATTAATAAATCATTATAATATTTTGGACAAAACATTTTCATATAATTTTACGAAAGCATTTTGGGGAAGTAATGAACTTCAGATGGGCTGGGTTGCCGGAACTTCACGGAGTTTCAACAATAATAATAGTTTCCTTTTGGCTTTCAGAATATAATTAATCATAAGGAGAATTCTAATATTAGTGTATTCTTGAAATAAAGTTAATATAAAGGGATGCATAAGGACAGTATAAACTCCAATAACATAGTTTGTATTCCCAGCGCAAATACGGTCTGAGACAGCGATGGAGACAGTGAAAATATGGTCAAGGCTAAAAGCATTACGATGAGACATATTAACTTCCTTTAAAACTAATTCTCCACTATCTTCAGTAGCTGAAATAGTATAAATTAAAGCACTTTCTACAACCCATCTTTCCTATTTGTTTGACTTATATACTAAGCAGGATGGTGGTGGGGAATGTGGTAAACCTTTATCTCGAAGATGGTAAAAGAGTGATTGCGGTGTTTTTAGGCTATTCGGGAATGCATGTTCTCTCGGCAACCCCCTTACATGGGGGAATGGGGCCACTGTAGATAGAGATCTAGACAGCCTTTATAAATGTTATACTTTGGCCATTTTCAAATCTATGCCTATCATTACTCCTACAATGTTTCAGCTCTTTCTCCCTTGGTCTGCACCAATACCCTCTCTAATCATGACCCCAGAATAAAACTACAACTTTAACTTCCTAAGAATTATCCACATCCTCTTTAAAAATCTTAGGTATCTTCTCCACAACCAAAGGCCCAAACCTCACAGCTAAAAAACCAGTCATACTTTTCCCTGTGTCAGCTAAGGGATAACATCTCTATAACCACTGCATATCTTGGCTATGAGAGGCCACACTGGAGTTAAATACTGTGGGGAGAACCAATATTTTCACGAGAAAGCGAAGGTAGCCTCCCTCGATCAAATGAACTATAAATACTTCATAAGCTCAGACTCCAAAAAGCTCTATATATCTGTCATCCTTCAACTTCATCTTCCAGCTCCAACTAGAAATCTAGTCTGATATGCAATATCTTAGGATCCTGCACTGGAAAGTCCAAGGATAAAATCCAACATATGGACAGCAATGCCAAAGCATTGAAGAAAAAAATTATCATGGTTCAAAACACCCTGTGCATAGAACGCTCACTCCAGAGCTCAATAGTTTACAGGATTTCTACAACAACTGGGCACCAGCAAAAATTGAGGCAGCACAATACTTATACGGAACATCTTTGCAAAAGATATTACAAAACCTGTCGACTATGGGGGAGTCAATATCCAGGTCACAAATATTGAAATCCAGAGCAGCAAAATAACTATATACCCATAAAAGCAATCTGAAGGAGAATTTAAAATGAAGCCCCTTTCCAACTTGACATGCAAGACTAATACAGTACATCCAATGATTTCTGGGATTAGTGGGGTCATGCAATTTCTCAATGATGGGAAACCATGAACACAGCTTTTTAACTATACAGACAAGTTTGTTTGAGTATCTATAGGCCACGGCATTCTAGAGATGACTCACAGGAGACTAACATAGAATGTTAGTCACTGTAACACGAAGGTATAAATCTCCATCCAGTAAACCAAAATTTTAGCTGTCCAGCAAACCAGTCCAGACACCTATTGCATCATCCACAAAGATCACCTGGAAAGGGTCAACAATTGCAAATACCTGGGTGTCTAAATTGCCAGTGCTTTGATATTTGGTTCTGATATCTAATACCTTGAAGATAGGTGCAAACTGCTTCAGTCAAACCTTTCTTATTTAACAAAAACATGTGAAGGCGAAAAAATCAGCATCATAATACCTTCCTATCTTCAGTATATTAGGCCTGTGTGGCTCCTATCAGAGACATCATGAACTCAGAAAACAAACAGCATAATGCCATGAGAACAATGTTGAGAGAACCTACATGAACAAAAATTTATTATCTCTTCCATGAAACTAACCTACTTTCCTCAGCATTGGTTCCTGCAAAGATTGGGTGTCATCACTACTAATGACCACATATTTAACACACTCATGCAGAACTAGCAAATTCTCCAAAGATGTTCCTGGACCTACACTCTGATCTACCAAGGAAAATCGGGGCAACCAATTGCAGTTAGTTGAGACCACTCAACATAGAGGAAAGACATAAATATTAAGTCATTCAACTGACCTAAACAAGCATATAAACCCTTCCATTATGGAACACCATCCCCGGTCTAACTCACCATCAATAATCTGATCATCACAAAACGTTTTCTTAGCCCAATTGTGTTTAAAAAAAAAAACTTTTTAGATAAAATAAGGAACTGGGGCAAAAACATTCACTAGTAATCTACATTGACGGCTCAGCCAATCAAGTTACAGATGCTCCAACTTATGACTTTTCCCCTAGAGTTTAAGGAGTCTTAATAGGCTATCAGGCTCCTATTCTCCACTTCAGAAAGAGAGCTTCTAGCCACTTCTAAAGTTTTGGCATGCATCACCCGCCATTCAGTGAAATATGCCCTCACTGTTTGTGGCTTATGAGCCTTACAACCCCTACTACAGTGATGGCGACATAGCTTGGATCTCCAGCCAAAACGACACCAGAGGTTGTGCAGAAAAACAAGCCTCCCGCTATGTAAAAATCTGTATAACTCTGCCACCAACCCTATGTTCATTTAAAGCAGACGAATATAAAATTGCATAAAAAGCATCTACGAACGTTAAATCTGTACCCACAGCGAGACCAAAAATCACCACTTCTCCAAGCTAAGATCTCTCACCTTGGGGTGAAGTACCTACAACAATAGCTAATTCTATCTATCTACTTTGGCTGTTTCCCCCATTGGGGGTAGGTGACAAAAAAAAACAATACGGGGATTACTTTGCTCTATGGACAATGACGAGGGAGCTAACGACCATTCAGATGGCACTGCTGGAGTACCACAGCCCATCGTCCCAGCTCTTCCACAACCTGTGTCGCTTCATAATACCAACTCCCCTACTGCCCCTACCACATGGCTACCTCTGTAAGATGCAGCCCCGTGGTAACAGCTCTTCCTAGCACGCTCACTTGCATCCCTCACATCCATCCTCCTATCATTCAGGGCTTTCCTTACTCCATCAATCCATCCAAACCTAGGCCTCCCTCTAGCATTTCTCCCATCAATTCTCGCATTCATCACCTTTTTCAGCGGCCTTCCATCATCCATCCTTTCCACATGGCCAGCCATCTCAGAAGATTCATATCTACTCTGGCTGCCAATTCTCTCCTCACACCCGTTCTTGCTCTCACCACTTCATTCCTAACCCTATCCAACCGAGATACACCAGTCATACTCCTCAGGCCTTTCATCTCAAACACATTTAGTTTCCGTCTCTCATTACTTTCATACCCCATAACTCTGATCCATACATCACAGCTGGCACAACCACTTTCTCATACAAAACTTTCTTAACATTCATTTCCAACCCTCTATTCTTCGTCATTCCTTTCAACGCACCCAACACTTTACATCCTTCATTCACTCTGTGACACACATCTGCTTCCTCAAGTGTCTCTCCATTCAACATAACAATCAATCAAGTATCATCAATTCTTGTACACAGATAATGTGTTGGATATTGAAAAAGTTGAGTATGAACCACCAATTGGAAAGAGTGACCACTGTGTGTTGTTGGTGGAGTATATCATTGAAGATATTCTTCCTGAGAGTAGAGGCACTGAGGACATGAGGAGGAACTATCCAAAAGGAGATTACATCAAAATGAATGAGCTTTTTGCAGTTATTGACTGGAGAACCTTATTTTACAACAAATCTGTACAAGAAATGTATGACATCTTTTGTGAGAAATATGGGAAGATAGTAGATTGCTGCATACCTGTCACCAAAGTAGGTGTAATTCATGCCAGAGAGAAATGGTTCGATAATGGGTGTAAAAGAGCTAAGGAGTGGAGAGACAAATGCTGGAAAAGGCATAGGAGGAGAAAAAACATAAATGCCTGGCAAACCTACAAAAGAGCAAGAAATGACTACCTAAGTAAAAGGAGAGAGGCAGAGAGAGACTATGAGAGGGACATCACCAGGAAGGCTAAAGAAAATCCCAAGCTTTTCCACAGCTTTATCAGAGGAAAACTGAAGGTAAAAGAACGGGTTTTAAGGCTAAAGAGAGCGGATGGAAGCATCACTGAGACGGATGAAGAGATCTGCAAAGAATTGACCAAGGAGTTTCAGTCAGTATTTACAGTAGAAAATACCCCACCCCCTCAGATTGCAGTGATAGAAGCTCAAGGGCCAGTATTAGAGAACATCAACCTTACAGCCACAGAGGTATGCAAAGCGATGATGGATTTAGATGTTCATAAAGCTACAGGTCCTGATGACATATCCCCTCATGTGCTTAAAAAATGCGCAAACACAATATCAGTGGCACTAAGTATCATATTTAAGGAGTCACTGGAGTCAGGGGAGATTCCAAGATGCTGGAAACAAGCAAATGTGATACCTATCTTCAAAAAGGGAAGGAGGGATATGGCTCTGAACTATAGACCAGTTTCCTTGACCAGCATAGTTTGCAAAGTTATGGAGAAACTACTAAGGAACATATCTCTCTTCACTTGGAATCCTTCAACTTTTTGTCAGTGAGGCAACATGGCTTCAGAGAAGGTAGATCAACAGTAACAAACTTATTAGAATTTTATGATGAGGTAAGCCAAATCTTACCGGAAAGAGAGGGCTGGGCAGATTGCATATTCCTAGACTTCCAGAAAGCGTTTGACACTGTTCCACATGGGAGACTTATTAGGAAGCTGCAATCAATGGCTAGAATAGGTGGAAATGTTTTGGAATGGATAAAAAACTTACTTAGAAGGAAGGGAACAGAGGGTTAGAGTACGACACTCAGTGTCTGAATGGAGAAGAGTTAGTAGTGGAGTTCCACAGGGTTCAGTTTTAGGGCCACTTTTGTTCCTTGTATATGTAAATGACCTACCAGAGTCTGTAAATTCATTCATGAATATGTTGCAGATGATGCAAAGATTGTGAAGAAAGTAAAAAACGAGAACAATGGTAGAGAACTTCAGGAGGATCTAAATAATCTGCATGAGTGGTCAGAAAAGTGGCTAATGAAATTCAATACTTCAAAATGTAAGGTAATGAGAATGGGTACAAGTGCAAGAAGGCCCAAGCTTGACTACTCGGTGGCTGGAGTACAACTTCAAGAGACAGAAAATGAGAGAGATCTAGTAAACATACTGGCAGATTTGTCTCCAGAAATACATATAAATGGCATAGTAAGGGCAGCATATGCATTCTTATCAAATGTAAGGGTAGCCTTCAGGCACATGGACAAGGAAATGTTCAGAAATATTTATGTAACCTATGTGAGGCCAAAACTCGAATATGCAGCCCCCTTTTGGAATCCGCACTTGAAAAAGCACATAGCTAAGCTTGAAAAAGTTCAAAGACATGCCACGAAACTGGTGCCAGAAATACGCAATCTCAGTTATGACGAGAGGCTGAGGGAATTAGACTTACCATCACTCGAAGCTAGAAGAGTGAGGGGGGACATGGTGACAGTCTTTAAATTCCTTCATGGTTATGATAGAGTGGATAGGGATCGATATTTTCATATGGCTGGCTCTAGAACTAGAGGTCATAGTTTGAAGCTTCGTAAGAAAAGTTCTTTGCAGGATGTAAGGAAATACTTTTTCAGTGTAAGAGTAGTTGATAATTGGAATTGGCTAAGCGAGGAGGTAGTTAATGCTATCTCAATCCATAGTTTTAAGGACAGGTATGATAAGTATGACTAAGTATAAAATGGAACCGATCAGGAGACGGGAAGATACGAGCTTTGGGCTCTTTCCCGTAAACACAATTAGGTAATCACCTCATAACCTTAACATTTCCCACATTCACTCGCAACTTTCTTCTCTCACACACCATTCCAAATTCTGACACTGACACAGCTTCTCCTCTGAATCTGCCACCACCACAGTATCATCTGCAAAACGCAATAATGTCTGTTAAAAGGTTTCAACTGGCGCCATTATCTTCTTCCATTCTGTCCAATCTACCCTTTCCTTTTCCCTATTACCACCGAGACTAACGACTTCTTTAACCTTTCCAGAGACATGCTATTATATCCAATGCAATTTGAGCTTACTTAAGAGCTCCACCAAGACCCATTCCTACTCCATGAGAGATATATGAACAACAACATATATATGCCAACTCAAGAAGCTCCAGTATTTCAGTATTAGCTGTATAAAGAGGATTATAGAAATTTAAAAAGCTCAACCTTCCTTAGGGACAGAGCTATCAAAGCTATCTATTACACTGAAGAAAAGGGCAGTTAAACAAATACAATAAGTAAATTTTAGGTCTACTCGTAATATTTGACGTCAATAATTCGTAAAAACGCATTAATGAATGATATGCGTAATCCAGTATACACCTCGTAGAACGTATATCTAATTTTCTTTTGTAAATAATGCAGTAAAGATAGTTTAATGGAGATATCGTTTGATAGACAGAGAGAGAGGGAGAGAATTCTTTTAAACTGATATAAGTGGTTCTAGATTAAACGGCCATAGCCTGAAGCTTTGCAAAAAAACAA
The DNA here is from genome assembly GCA_037179515.1 of Halocaridina rubra. Lineage (NCBI taxonomy): Eukaryota > Metazoa > Arthropoda > Malacostraca > Decapoda > Atyidae > Halocaridina > Halocaridina rubra. Next base: position 4,056 of record JAXCGZ010014313.1, on the reverse strand, counting down.
CTTTTGTAGCATGCAAGGAAGAAAAGTTTTAGCGTAAGAATACTTGCTAATTCGAATTCGCTATGAGAGGAAACTTTAAATGATAAACGTATACATAATTCTAAGGACAAATAAGATTAAGTGTCAGTGAGTAAAAAATGAATCCGATCAGCATGATGTTTATGGAACATCACATCTAGAAGGGCATCGTCATTTTATACTTTTATGCTTATAAATTAAATTTCTACCTACGGTAGTTATACTATAATTACAGGCAATGAAAGAAAATATCTTTAACATAATGCATTGCTTATACTAAGTTTGTTCTTATTTACAAATGACAAATTGATAGAAGGAATTTCATTTCTTTATGTCCCTCTTTTCCTCAACATAAGATTCAGGATGACTGCGGGGTGGCTGCATCTGGATCGAGATGTTCACGAATTCCACAGCTCTGGCTTCCCTTCAAAACGCATAAATCTTTCGCCTTTTACTAAAGATTTCCGTGGAGGGGAGCAACTCAATGAGTCTATAACTCACTTTTTACTTGAGGCCTACTTTAGTAGGCCCAATAAGAATTACAGTAAAATATTTTACACTGAATGTACAAATAACACCAAGAAGTATATCAAGGTGACTCCCATTATGTACATATTCGTGCTGCGATGTGCTGTTCGAGTTGTAGAAGTCTACGGCCCATCACTACTCCATGAGTGGTACATCAACAACAACACATATATGTCAACTCAAGAAGCTCTAGTATTTCAGCATTGGCTGTATAAAAAGGATTACAGAAATATAGAAAGCTCAACCTTCCTTAGAGACAGAGCTACCAAAGCTATCTATTGGTGCTAGGGAATCGAGGCTGAATGCCCTTCCTAACGCCCCACAATATATAGAAAGCTCAACCTTCCTTGGGGACAGAGCTACCAAAGCTATCTATTGGTGCTAGGGAATCGAGGCTGAATGCCTTTCCTAACGCCCCACAATGAGCTCGATCGCGGGTTTGTCACCTCCTGAATCGAGTATTTAAACCACTATGCAAATAAGTCCCAGAACTTTACTATAAAAAAGCTATCTATTACACAGAAGAAAAGAGCAGTTAAACATATACAATAAGTAAATTTAGGTCTACTCGTAATATTGGACGTCAATAATTCGTAAAAACACATTAAAGAAAGACATGCGTCTTCCATGATACACCTCGTAGAACTCACATCTAATTGCTATTTTGTAAATAATGCAGTAAAGAGAGTTTAATGGAGATATCGATTGAGAGATAGAGAGAGAGGGAGAGAATTCATTTAAACTGATATAAGTGGTTCTAGATTAAACGGCCATAGCTTGAAGCTTTGCAAAAAAAAAAATAAATAAATAAATAAATACTATTTTGTAGCATGCAAGGAAGAAATGCTTTAGTGTAAGAATATTTGCTAATTCGAATTTGCTCTGAGAGGAAACTTTAAATGATAAAAGTATTCATAATTCTAAGGACAAATACGATTAGGTGTCTGAGTAAAAAAGCAATCTGATCAGCTTGTTGATGTTTATGGAACATCACAGCTAGAAGGGCATCGTAATTTTATACTTTTTTGCTTATAAATAAAATTTCTACCTACGGTAGTTATACTATAATTAGTCAAAGAAAATATCTTTAGCATAATGCATTGCTTATACTAATTTTGTTCTTATTTACAAATGACAAATTGATAGAAGGAATTTAATTTCTTTATATGTCCCTCTTTTCCTCAACATAAGATTCAGAATGACTGCGGGGAAGCTGCATCTGGATCGAGATGTTCACGAAGTCCACAGCTCTGGCTTCCCTTCAAAACGCATAAATCTTTCGCCTTTTACTAAAGATTTCCGTGGAGGGGAGCAACTCAATGAGTCTATAACTCACTTTTTACTTGAGGCCTACTTTAGTAGGCCCAATAAGAATGAAATTAAAATATATTACACTGACTGCACAAGTAACACCAAGAAGTATATCAAGGTGACTCACATTATGTAAATATTCGTGATTAGATGTGCTGTTCAATTTGTAAAAGCCCCACTACTATGGGGACTGCGACGAGAAGCAGTGCTTTGAGCACTCGTCTGATAGTGATGAACCCGTATTGGAGCCCACCGCAGGGCATTAAGAAGGACATCCAGCTCCACCCTATGTCCACCCCCAATAGATTGAGGATTTCTTATTTCTATTTTTTCTTACATTTTATGTATCACTGTTAGATCTCATTATGTGGGTGGTCACCTCCTGAGTCGAGTATTTAATCCATTATGCAAATATGTCCCTGTACTTTACTATAAAAAAAATATCATTAAGTTATAAATAAAAATAAAACAGTATATAAACAGAGCAATTAAATTATATATACAGTTTCTTGGTAATATTTGAAAGCTTAAATTATACTACAAGAAGGAATTATCTCCATAAGAAAACCAATAAATATAAAATATGAGATCTCATATAGATGAAAAAGATTACCTCTAGGAAAAAAAAAAAAACCGTAAGATATGGAACTCGGAAGAAAAACGGATTGTTTCATCACAGACGAATGACCGCAAAATGCCTGACTAAAAAGTAATAGCATGCTCAATAATAAAAGTAACTCAAAATGCCATATAACACTGACCAATATAAGGAATGCCCTGTTTTATGTCACAATTGATCCCAATTCGAATGGATTGGAAGAAAATATGTTAGAGCTGGAGGATGAAGCATAATATTCTTCCTAAAGCCTAGTAGTGGTATCGAATCCGTAGTCGTTTTCCGTCTCGCGCACCCTACCGCTGAGCTGCCGAGGCAAACTGGCCTTATAAGGAAAGTTTCAATAAGAGAAATAACATTGAAGGGAAGAGAAACCATAAAAACATTTTACTTTCAATTAATACTTAATAAAACAAAACCCTACGTGACACAAATATTACCTAATTAAAAAAAATAAAAAAAGACAAATTATCCCGTACTCTATCCAAATATTACAAGCAAAGAATACAAATAGTATTATTATTTTCTAAGTCTTTTAAGTATTACATAGAGCAACATAACACGGGGCATTAAAGTATAATTAGGATATCAATTTTAATATGTTGCGCAAGAAGACAGATATGCAATATGACATTTATATGAAAAAGAAAATAATTATAAGATGATTGTGGTGGATTTCCTGTGTGTTATTTACCCTTCGATCTTATAACCCCCTAAATTCGGAAATCCTGACACGGCTTCAGTAGAGGCCTACCACGATCTCAAAATTAAATCCTCTACCAATAAAATATAATTAATATTACATGCATAGACATACATGCACATATTTTATAAGGGGGTTTATGAACTGTTGATATGTGAATATTTAAATAAACTCTCCTCACCTTAAATTAAAACTTCCTCATCCAGAATAATACATTTTCTAACATACATTCTACCTACGAGTGTGCAATTAAATGAGCTCATTCTGTCCCTCACACGTAGTTATAAATATTGTTAGAAATAAGGTAAATCTGCATTGCATCTGTACTCATCTATCCGGATAACCCTGATGTCGTCAGCAATCACGGGATTCCCAATCAAACTCATTGAATATCTTCTGATCCACGTATCTCTATCACGTTTTTTACTTGAGTGTCTCGTAACGTCTCACGAGTACCACTAATAATAAACTTATAAGTACTGTTAACAAACACAGTAAGAATGAGTGCCTCGTAGCATCTCACGACGGCAACTAACTTTAACAAACTTATAAGTACTGTCAACAAACAGTAAAAATGAGTGCCTCGTAGCATATCACGAGTACAACTAAATTTTGTAAGAAAGTCCCACAAACTCCTCTAGTTTGTCGGGGTCCTTGGTACTAGGACTAAGTTGACTTATGACTTGTTTACAACAGTTCTTTGTTCAACAAGGAGATGCAATAAGCGTTATCAAGGAGTTGAAGGGTTAATGGCTAAAATCCATTAGTGACCTACATTCCTTTCTCCGCGTCTTCTACGGCCAGCATTCTTAATAAACTACACATTATACATACGACTATATGCGTATACATGATAGAAATTAATAAGTACACATACTAA
>JAXCGZ010014312.1:0-27154 GCA_037179515.1 Halocaridina rubra | reverse complement strand
ATTAACGCTGAAACTCAAAAAAAATTTACATTATCATGTAAGTCATTCCATATACAGGAATGGTGTCATTATAAATCTAAAAACAAATGCAGAACAGACCAGCATAATTATAACTATAGTCATACTTATACGATACAATATCAACCATCACAGAACTACAGTCAAACATATTTGAGAATTGCAATAAAATAATACTTAATTAATTTTTGAAATATATAATTCGAAACTGACCACCAGGAAACTTTTTAAGAAGACTCTGTAAAAAAAAAAAAGTAATTTTCTAGTCTACTAGCATATATATGATACAAAATCGACTATCATAATTTATTTTTTCAGGAAGATATCCTGTCGTATAACTTGAGTGTTTGTTCAACAGATAAAAAAAATACTTATCAACTCGACTGAAATATAAATAACACAAAAATCGACAATTAATTTGATTGCAAGAAGAATCTATTGCTGACCTTACGCGAAAAAGTCATCCTTTTCGAGAACTTTACTGTTTGTCCAACAAACAGAGAAATAAATAATTATCGAGTCTACTGAAATATAAATGACACAAAAGTCCCCCATCATAAAGTTTTTTCTTTTCAAGAAGAATCTGCTGCTGGCCATATGTGACAAAGTCATCCTTTTCAATAACTTGAGTGTTTGTTCAATAAACAGACCTCTTCCGTTGACCACAAGTTTAAGGACACCAACACAACCTCCACTTCTTTCTTCTTCTTTTAGAGAGAAATCTTCTGTCAATAGATCTTATAACTAGTTGTTTTCGCCTCTGGCCTCTTCCTTCTTCTTCTTCTTCTTTTTCTCTATCATCTCTTTAGATCTGTTCTTGTCTTTCACACTGGCCACTTCTATTTCCAAAAACACTTCAACTTATATATTTATAACCCTTTACAACGTTCAAACTTTTTTGCATACATAATCATTCATTCTCATAACGTCACACAAGAGGACCTGAGGTCTTTTGAAACCAAACTCACAAAGTGTCGCGTTGATCACCCTCTCTTTCATTTTCCACTTATTTTCTCACATTTCTTCATTGTTGCTTTTCCAAACCTCCTGTAAACATTCCTACACAAATATAGGTTGACCTGTCAGAGAAGAAAGGGGAGAGAAAAGGGAAGAAAACTGGAAGGCGGTCGGGGAGAGGAGGACCGCCTGGAGAAGGGCGGAGATAAGGAAAATATCTGCTCAACCCTATCTTCACAATGGTCTATTATCTCTAGCTTCCAATGGCCATTCCCGAAGGATTTGCATGGAAACCATTCAATATCGGAGCTCATTTTCATACTCAATGGTTCTGTTTTTCCCCCGCAAGAAATGAAGAGTGAAGGGGAGGAACCTTATGAATAATTCCTGAACACCTTCCTAAGGTCTTCATCAACATCATCTTCATCTTTTCTATTCATTCTCTATAGACTCCCAAGAAGACCCTCTTCTGGTCTTCTTGAGATACACTGCGGAGACAAGTAGAGGGCTCAAGTTATGCCGAATACTGAGATGCTTTAGGTGGGTGTATGCTGAGGGAACAATACACTGAGAGCATATATGAATATAGACTGAGATTAAATTTTCTTCTGGTTTTGGCATAAACAGAGAGGACCCCCGAAATCGATTTTTGATGATAATCTTCTGGTCTTTGTGGCATAGACTGAAAGGACCTCTGAAATCAGATAATATGGTCCTCTTTATGTCTCCTCTGATAATACTAACTGCATCTTTAAGTTAATCTAAAGTGCCCCTTTATTTGACTCTTCAGAAAATACTGACTGGATCTTTTATTTCGATCTAGGATGATCCTCTCCTTGTCTTCTAAAGGAAAAGCAGAAAAAATCTCTAAATACAATCTAAAATTTCCCTTTTGTCTTCTAAAATACTAACTGGATCTGTTAATTCACTCTTGGAGTCCCTTTTTTGTCTCCCAAAAATACTCAAAAATACCTATACATTAAGTCTAAAATGGACTTATTTTTTATACTCAAGATAAATACAAGAAAAAAAATTCTAATCCTGTCTAAAAAGGTTCTCTCATTGCTTCATCCGAAAAAAAAAACCTGCCAGCGTTTGTGTATCAAGTTTTAGACAGCCCTTTTTCCAGTCTACTCAGGATACACTGAGAGCTTTTCTGTCGTCGGCCATTTACAATCCTCTTCTTGTAGTCTTATGATAGAATAATACCACATCTAACTTAAGTCTTTTGGTTGACCTATCACGTAATTCATCAGTCCAAATGACCTCATACAAAACACACACACACATGGAATGGCTTCATACACAAAGACATTATGATGTTATTTCAAGTGCAATCTTAAATTAATTGTAGGAAAAAGCAGAGTAGGATTGAGCACCTCTTATGTTATAGTATGAATAAAATACCTCCAAGAAAAGAAGAAAAATTGCATGAAGAGTTCTAAAAAAAAAAATGAAAAGACTTTAGAAAAGCAAAATAATTTATTAAAAAAAATAGCAACAAAATGAATTAGAAGGTTAACGAAAAAGAAAAGGAAGACAATAGAAATGAAAACAGTGATTAAATGAGAGACAAATATCACAAAATCTATTTGAAAAATTAGAAAAGAAAAAACACTTAAAAGTCCAGGATTCTAATAAATCTTGAGTATATACAAGTGTGGGGAAGAACGAAGGCCCGATTTCTTAATCAGTGTAAACCTAGGATACCATATTGTTAGTCAGCTAGACACACGCATATGGATTTCATATACGCACCCATCCTGGTGGGAACAAAAAAAAAAACGCTGACCGGGTTCTGTGTCAGATGCGTTTATGAAATCCATTTGTGTGTGTTTAGCTAACGAACAATATGGTATTCTAAGTTTACACTGTTTAAGAAATCGGGCCAAAGAGCCCAAAACGAAAAAAATGGTCTGATAAAAACACAAATCAAAGAGAACTTCAGGATTAATTAACCAGTAAAAAATACCAAAAACCAACCAATGACAACAAAAACGACCCAAAGACTAAACTAAGTAAAAAAAAATGGACTTTCAAATGTAAAATAAAAAAATAAATTCCTTGGATAAAAACTGCTCCTAATAGATGAAGCGGTATAGGTAAATTGGCTCCGGCTGTCGGGCCTTATAGCAGAAGATTTTTACCCAATTACACTGCGAATGACCCGACCAGGGTGGATCTGGGGGAATTGTGGCAGCCCTTATGGGCAAAGAGCGGAGAGGAATGATAGAGGTGTATCAGCTTCTGGTGAATATGTGTACTTTGACTCGGCCATCCCCATAATGTATGTACGTATGTATGTACGTATGTAAGTATGAATGTATATTGTAACATAAAACTTATCGTAGAATTTTTATCGATTGAACGAAAACTGATATAACAATGTTCCATGTTAAAAACTGAACCTAACACATTTATAGACAGCTAAAAGGCCTGATGAAAAAATTTCTATCGTTTGTCAAATTAAAAAAAATGGATCATATGAGAAAAGGTGAAGAGTTCAGAAAGAGAGCAAACAAGTTTAACAAAAAGTTCGAGACCTGAATAATGAGAAGGGGAAGAAATCTAGCTAAAAAAAAATAAAAGATAAAAAAGAAGATAAAGGTTGATGAAGAAAGAGTAGCTGGGATAACAGAGATATAAGAAGACGAAATTTGATGATAGGGATAGAATCAAAAATTAAAAAAGGGGGAGGGATGAGGATGGCAATATACGGAATGTTGTTGAAAAGGTCATAAAAAATTGAATAAAGACGAAGTGGAAATAACATTTAAGAACTGTATTTTAAAACAAAACACACACACACACACACACACACACACACACACACACACACACACACACACACACACACACACACACACACACACACACACACACACACACACACACACACACACACACACACACACATATATATATATATATATATATATATATATATATATATATATATACACACACACACACACACAAACAAACACAACAATAGTCCCCTAAAATATACATTACAATATACAATGCAATATACACAGCCTCTGGAGGAATAATAGGTATATACCATAGGAAAAACAAGCTGAAAGAAGCAATAACAGTGAAAAACCAGGAAAAAAAAAGAAACAGGAGATGCAAAAAAAAAAAAAAAGCGAAGACAAGAAAGAAAAGGATACGATGAAGCAATAATAGGTGAAGGAATGATAGCGTAAACAATAAAGGGATAATACAAGGGGAAAACACACAAAGACGCGTCCAAATGGAGCTTATGAAGCTATAATAGGTGAAAAGGAAAGAAGTAACATTAGCGGAAGACGCATGAGTTATACAAGGTGAAAATGTAACAATAGGTGAAGGCACATGAATGAAGACATCAAAGCTAGAATTAGGGAAGTAACAAAGGTGAGGAGTCTGACAACAAGGAAAATGGCAAAAAATAGGTGAAGAAGCGATAGAGTAGATATATAAGGATATAATCATAGGAGGAGACATAGGAAGAAGAGGCAGAAAAGAACGAGTAAAGCAAAAATAAGAGAGGGAGTGAGAGAAAAGACGTCCACAGATGTAATTAATAGATGAAGGAGACAAAAAGATAAATTAAAATAGATGCCGAGAAGTATTAATAGGTATGAGAGAGAGAGAGAGAGAGAGAGAGAGAGAGAGAGAGAGAGAGAGAGAGAGAGAGAGAGAGAGAGAGAGAGAGAGAGAGAGAGAGAGAGAGAGAGAGAGAGAGAGAGAGAGAGAGAGAGAGAGAGAGAGATGAAGCAAACGAGAGAAAATCAGAAAAAGGAATAATAAGTAAAGAAAGAGTTAAACTAGGTGGAAAGAAACATGAAAAAAGTAAAAAAAAAGAGTGAATAGCGAGAATAAGACATCGAAGGAACAACACCAAGGGAAAATGCAAAAAGACAAATCACATGAAAAAGTTTAGTAGCAATAGCTGCAGGTGGAAGCAAGCGATGAGACATCGATGGAATAATACCACATGAAGACATACAAAGACAAGTCAGGAAAAAACTGAGAAAGAAATCATAGATGAAGGAGAGAGAGAAAAGACATCGAAAGAGTTATACTGAAAGAAAACATGAAGTGAACGAGAAGAGAATCTGAAGGAGGAATAATAGCCAAAGAAACAATAATAGAAGAAAAAGACACAAAAATTACGAATCAAAATAAAAGTTCAAGAACCGATAATAGATTGAAGGAGGAAGCGAGAAGACATCGAAGAAGTAAATAATAGACGAAGAAGACACAAGAAGATGGAAGGAAGGAGATGGAGGGTATTGTTTCTGGGCCAAGACATCTATCTTTCACCCCCTCCCCCCATTTGTTATTCTCGCTCATAGCCTGCGGCTTGGATTCAAAAGCCCCAAAGATCGAAGGGACAATTTGGTGCTGGAATGGAAATATGCAGATTCCTTGTTCCCCTTCTTGGAACTCAAACTTTCCGGAGGGAAGTTATGCAGAAAAAAAAGGAAGAAGAAGAAGAATAAATTCAGTCCAAGAAAACGAACCGAGCAGATCATCATCTTTTCGACAACAATAGAACATCTCGGGTCACAATCTTTTCTTCTTCTTTTTTTTAATCTTAGGTCAACTTTTTTTCCCTTCAAGTCTTAAGTAAAATTTTTTTTAGAAAGAAAGAGAGATATCTTTTTTTTCCGTTTCCATAATTAAAATGGGTGTTCGCGATGGAATGGGGCGCGAAAAATTTGGAAAAGAAACTGGAATAATGAAAAGGAAGAGATTTGGGGGTAATGGAAGAGGAGACCATCTCTACAGAAGTAGGCGCAGAGTAATTCTCTACAGGAGGAGGAGGAGGGGAAAATCCTTCAATTGGTTTTAGCGGGTTTCAGACTGTTCTGCCCTACCAAAGAACCTGGGTTCGATCCCGCCTCCTTCCATGGAGAAAAAGTCATGTCACCTCCTAGCACATGTCGACTCAGCATGTATAATGAGTACACAAAATGGACATGGCACACAAGTGACTATGCGTTCTCATGCCTGTCCTGATGTTCTGACCTTAAGCAAAGACATAGTAATTGAGAGGAAGCAAGATGAAGAGGTACACGAAGAGACTGGGAAATAAAGTGATAGATATATAGATAAATCATATAGATACATACATACATACATACATACATACGTACGTACGTACATATAAAAAAAAATCATAAACTGATAAAAACAGGTATATTTTTTAGAGTATGATTCGAGAAAGAAAAGTATATTTCAGTCTTTTAATTGTGAAAAAGAGAACGATGTAGAAAACAGACAAAAATAAATTTCCAATGAGAAATACTTTCTGTTCTTGTTTCATATTGAAAATAGCGACAAATTTTTTTTTCGCTTTCTGTGTTCTACAAGACACACTAAATATAACTGCATAGGATTAAAAACAAGGAGTTTCTAACAAATATATAAAAGTAGGTACATCTATGTAGGTAGGCAAAGATAGGTATATATGTAGGTAGATAGGCAGGTAGCTGTATAGATAAGTAGGAAAATACACAAACATGAACATAGGATTTAGTAGAGAAATATAACGATAAAATTACTTAAGAAAGTAGGTAGATAGTGGTGAGGTAAGAATGTAGGTACCTTCTTACCTGAAGGTAGGTGTGTAAGTAGATAAGTTGAGGCTGGTAGGTAGGTAAGTTAGAAGTTAGGTAAGTAGGTTGGTTAACTGGTTAGTAGGTATGTGGGTAAGTACGTAGAAAATGAGATACAGATAATGAAAGTAAAGAAATAGGTTAAGTAAAAAAGACGGGTAAGTAGGTATGTAGGTAGGTAAGAAAGTGGGTAAGTAAAGTACGTAGGTAAAATAAACAACCACCACCCTTAGCAACGCCATCAAGACTTCCAATGGAGTGGAAGAATTCTCCAAAGGAAAATGACAGCGCGAATACACAGCATTCCCAAGACCCCTCTGACACCCGGTTGGAATTCAGGAATGCTGGCGGGGCGGTAATCCAGGAATTCCAACGACACACTTCGTCAAATAACATCGAGAGGGAGATGGGTACGAAAAATAAAAATAAAATTATGGGTAAATAAAAAGAAATAAAATAAAAATAAATATGATAAAAGAGGAAGAATAGATGCTGAGGTGAGGTCAGGGAGTTGGAGAGTCTGTCTCTCTCTCTCTCTCTCTCTCTCTCTCTCTCTCTCTCTCTCTCTCTCTCTCTCTCTCTATATATATATATATATATATATATATATATATATATATATATATATATATATATATATATATATATATATATATATATAATTACATTTTTTTCCCTCAGTAAAAAGAGGTACAGCAAGTAAGATATCGACTTCGATCCCGGACACGGGGAGTTAAGAAGGGAATTTAGCCTCAATCCCTCAGCTCCAACGAGGTCTGTGTTTACTTCCATGCATGGGAACTACTTGTTCTTAAGTTTTGTGGGTTTCATAAATAGGGAAGAGAATTCTCACGGCGAAAGATATAGAAAAGAGTCGTTCCATAAGACAGGATCTGACAGGACAATCTCTGATTCAAATTGGTATGGTTAATCGGGCGTGCACGTACGTGGGTGTGTGCTTGTCAAAAACAGCACAACCCATGCACCAGAACACACTTCCAAAAGGGACTTAAAAAAAAATGATGGTTGAGTGGTTGGGAGAAAACCATACCGCCCGCCCACCTCTGTCCCTGACACCTGCTTATTACGGTGCCAACGCCTTGGGGTGTCAAATCAAACCCACCTCTCTCGTACCCCCCGAAATCCCCTCAACCTCGTACCCTAGGCCTAGGAAAGGTCTTGTCTTGACACTCCGCCCCTGTATGGCCACAGGAAGGGCCGGATGAAGCAAGGGGCAACACCCAGATGTGCCTTAGGCTATGGCACTCCAGGGCCTACATTTACCAAAAACCATAAAAAGATATAATTTCTTAAGTGATTATGCATGTTTTTCTTAAGACCTGAAAAGGTATTGTCTTAAGAAAGCCCTTAAAAATGCCAAACCTCTTTTGATAAATGGTGTGTATGGCCTAAATGTAATGGTATCTGCCATACTATTCGTAAATATATTAGTAAATTTTCACAAGAATTAGTTATAAAATTCAGACTCACTGTATCTGATCATAGCCCAAGATCTAAGCAAATATCGTCTGCTAATTGGCAGGTAAAGCTTATCTATCAATGTCATCTGCATGATAGACTACACAATATCATATCAGAAATCATGCCTCATAACCAATTCTGAACAGGTTTCGAACCTACAACATACCTGATATCCATCACAGGGCAGAAAGCGATATTTGACTGTACCACTGTAGGTCTACATGAAGTAGGGAACCTATCTGTCTCTGTATATTACTTATGAGAGTATTGATAAATTAAAAAGAGAAATACAGCATTTTAGGAAAATTAAGTTTTAAAAACTAATTTAAATAAATAAATTAGCTCCTTGGCTTCAATGTATTGTTCTATGGTAGAGAATATACATACATGCGAATAAAAACGATTACAGATGTGTGGGTTCACTGGAGGAACAGTAACTCCACGAGCAGAGGAGAGAGAGAGAGAGAGAGAGAGAGAGAGAGAGAGAGAGAGAGAGAGAGAGAGAGAGAGAGAGAGAGAGAGAGAGAGAGAGAGAGAGAGAGAATCAGCAACAACAATCCCAAACAACATATTAAATGTCACAGAAACGGCTCAAAGACATAAATATCTCCTGCATAATTAAACTGGGAATTTATAACCATTCCTGGTTATTCCAAGCACATAATTCTCACATTATCTTTGAGAGATAAAACAACATCATTTCCAATTAATATTACATGCAGGAACGTATAACTAAATAACAGACGTGATTAAAAGGTTTAATAACGCTTTCATAACCTAATCGCGCCATCAAAGAGCAAAGCAAAGCAAGGCTTCTCTCAATGACGTTAATACATCATTATTATAAACAGATAAAGTGTTTTAATCGTCAGACAAGACGAAAATAAACTAAATCTTGCTTCGTGTGAATGTAAACAGGGTGTTGTAATGATGAACAGAACTTAAAAGATTAATAATAATGAATATTCATTCACAGGGTCTAGTAAAAATGATGAAAACCCTTTACCTTCAACAACCAACAAAGATGAATAAAATTCAAACAGTTTTGTGATGCTAAAACAGAATCCACAGAGAAAGAAAATAATGATGAAGAGCAACACAGCGCTTTAGTAATGAAAGTTAGAAAATGCAATACACTTATATTACCAAGAAAATAAATGCCATTTACTAACTATCGACGAAAAGCAAAAAAAAAGTTTCTCAGAAAACAGATGCACACCTACTTTCCTCTACTGAAATTAGATACCATTAAAACCCTCCAAAACACTCACCCACGCACGCACACACACACACACGATAAAAATCATGCTAAAAGTTAACCACTAATCTTGTGTTCCCATCTATGGTGTCAGCACTAATTCCAACTCAGCACCTTCCCTCCCGATCAAGAGATGCAGGTAGGCGCATTTGCAGGTCTTTATGGAGATACCTACCTGTTGACAGGCCTTGAACAACGTCAAGAATATCAATATACAAGAATATACACGCCCCAAAAGCTATTCTAACAAGAGCAAATTATGTTCCACGTCTAATACTGCCTCACAAGACAAGTCTCCTATGCATCTGATATTCTGTCCATAAATTCATGGGATTTGGGTAAACGAAGAGTACATCTTCTCTCAACACTATTATTCACAATGTTGGAGAAGATGATCTGGACAACTGACATGTTCTCATGAAAAAACAATTTTACAGTACATTTCATGACTAAGAACTCTGCCACAATCTGGGCAACTGCCCTGTTCTGATGATACAGTAATGCTAAAGTACAGTACAAATCCAGGAGAGATGTCACATTACTGAAGTAAAGGACCTGGAGAATTGACACGCTTTGATGATACAGTAATATGGCAGTGAGAGTCTCGTAAAATGACGGACAGTACAGTCCAAGATCAGGATAATTGTCTATATAGAGAACTGGTCCAAGGATATGTGTAATCTATTTCGCACACTCAAATAATCCTCGTTTTATGTGTCACTATAAGTCTGTATTATGGTAGTGGATACAGAAATGGTGTCGCTAGAAATGTAAGTCGGGATGCCCTTCCTAACGCCCCACGGCGGGCTCGATCGCTGATCTGTCAATGATGCCTGAGTTGAGTATTTTAACCAATAGGCTACCGTAGCCCAGCCCCCTTTTTTGTGCACAAAACAAATTGACAGTAATTAGGTGTCAGTAATTATGTAAATATTCAAAGTTCTGTATATCATTACTAATTTATTTATATCACAAATACTAATGTAATAAAAATAAATCCTAAGAGTGAAGTTAGATTCATTATAAAACTTTCACATCTGATAAACTATTGCAGTTCAATTTTGATATGGAAATACAAGTAATGAGACTTGTTAACGATATACAATAAGTTGTAAAAAGTACTTTACTTGAGAAGAAAGAATTAAACTATAGTTTGTCTAGAGTAAGTTAAGGTGTTGAGGAATAGGCCATTTTTATATTGTAGAAGAGATTTCCAATGAGCTTTAGTCCAATCTGACAATGGTAGAAGCTGTTAAAGATGAAAGGATATTCTCATGTGCAAAGAACAAGACTTAGTAACCTGGTTTGGAAGGGTTTATCTTGCTTAAATAAACATGTTAATTATACGAATAACTATTCCTAATACCGTAATAGAAAGGTTTTCCATGTCTTTTAGTCGAATGCGAGGATAGCGAGGCCTGTTGAAGATGAAAGGCTCTGATGTAAAAAGTATTTGGCTTGGCCAGGTGTTTGGGAAGGGTTTATCTAGAATGAGGAACTCCTAAGGTTTAGGAACAAGTAATCTTCACACTGTAATAGAAAAGATTTCCACGCCTTGTTTAACCTACAGAATAGATTTTTAATCTTGATTACATTTGACAATGATAAGGAAACTTAAGTAGAAGTGCCATGATGGGCCAAGTCCTGGGCTTTGCAAGGTGGTTAAGTTAGGCTTAGCTTACCTGGGATACTAAGCGGAGTAGGGGAACGGGGCAAAAGAACGAGATATGAGATGGGTGCCAAAGTTACTAAGTAATGTGAGAGAGAGAAGCGACGTCATTTATGACTAGTGTGTTGTTGTTACAAGGGAAGTGTTGATCACGGCTTGTTTAGTATCACTATGCCGGACGTGATTTTATTGACTGTTGAAAGAGAGGCCTGGTCAACTCTTTAAACATTGTCTGGTGAAGTGGTTCTCAATAGGATGTGTAAGTACCCCCTAAAAAAATATATTCAGAGTAAAGAAGTGATAGATTCGGCCAGATTTATTTTGAATGTCAATCCTCGTGACCAAATTAACTGGAGTTTATCAAAGTACATGTTTTAGTTTGCAATGTCAATTCAGTGAGAACAATAATATCAAGTTACTGATACAGTGTATTTTTTTTTTAAACAGGATGTCTATTTCAAACCCCAATCCTGTAAGTGGTGACCCAGTCTGTCAGTGGGCAGAAACGAAAGTACAATATTATTTATACAATAACAAAGCCACAGGGTAAAAAAATAACTTAATACAAGTGATGTTTTATTAAGATGAGTACGAACGCTCAATAGAAAAAAATATACCCACAGCATATTATATAAGTATGTGAGCAAGCTAGATAGATGAAAGGGGCGCATCAATCAAACTTCCCAAAACTAAGGGGTACGAGATTTATAAAAAGCTTGTGAATCACTAATGGAGGTGTCTTAAGAAGGTATCCACACAAGCTTTACACCTAAATATACATAACGAAAGTATGCATGATTGAGTGTTGAAATGAAGAGTAGGAACTAATTATTTTCCCAGGATCAAGGGGTACGAGGTATATAAAAAGATTGCGAACCTCTAATAGAGTGTCTTACAAAGGTATCCATACCGGCTTTACACCTCAATATAAATACTGAATTTAAGAATGATTGGGTGACGCAGGGGGAGGGGCAAGGACTTTTTTTTTTTCCCTCAAAACCAAGGGGTACCAGGCATAAAAAAAAGTTGTGAACCACCAGTTCAGTGTCTTACACGTGAAAATATATACTAGATGTGAGCATGACTGAGTGACAATATTTACCCTAACCATAGGGGTACGAGGCATATAAGAAGCTAGTGAACCACCAATTCATTGTGTTAGAGAGGTATCCACACAGGCTTTACACTTTAACCCATATATTGTACCGGCGAGAACTCTGAGACCGCGGAAGGAAAACAATCTCAAGAGCAGCGATTTCTAGCTGGCGGATTTGCAAGTATGCTCAGACAAATGTTATTCACTCTGGCAATATCCAGATACACCTGCGAAACAATATCAGTATGTAGCGCCCCGTCTAAAAGCCAGCAGTACAAAAACATGTCTGCTCGCTTGTATATCAGACATTTATATATATATATATATATATATATATATATATATATATATATTATATATATATATATATATATATATATATATATATATATATAAAACCGTTTTTTTTCTTAATAAGGTTAAAAGTGAGTTCTTAAACAAAATGAACACACACACAAACACACACACACACACACCAGATATTCTGCCCAGTCTCATTGCCCGTATAGACCCAGGTGAGCTTCATATATTTTGTATTATGTGTTTTTTTCTTTGTAAAAAAAAAATAATTGAGCTTTTTACGAAAATAACACAAGATGGTTAATCAGGCGATTTACATATATATTTTTTTTACAAAAATGCTTTGATACAATTATGAAAAGTAATAATATTATCAGCGGAAAAAATGAAAAATGACCTAAACTCAGGAATTAATAAAATAAAAGAGAAAGATACAATAAAAATATAAAATAATTATCAAAATTAATGATAACTGCTTATAATTAATCAAGTATACAAAACACCGCAAAAATAACAACAACAAAACAACAACAACTACAACATAAATACAGTATATCATTATGGGAATATGTACAGATAGACCGATATAGAGAGATAGATATATAAAGATAAAAAATAAGTAGGCTAACACAACGATATATATATATATATATATATATATATATATATATATATATATATATATATATATATATATATATATATATATATATATATATAATAAATTAATGCAAAACCGATGATACACTTCAAAAAACAAGCTAAAAATAACCAGTTTAGCCCACCTGTTTACATGCAAAAAGACCTTTCAAATCCACAAACAAATAAACAAACATGCCATCCTCTTAAATCCAAATCTGTTAAAAACACACAGGAACTAAAATCTAAATCCGCTAAAACACACACGTACACTCGCACACACACACACACACGCACACGCACACACAAGCTCCATCAAAAACAGCCGCCTTTCAATAATACATCCATTGTTTTACAGTTTTGGTAGAGAAACGCGGATGTCATTTGCAAGTTATTAAAACAACACTGATCGAGTCAGCAGGAGATGTTTTGTGGGTGGGGATGGGGGGGCGAAAGACAAGGATTGAACTGAAGACAGCAATGGTGAGACTGACAAGATGAAGTAGAAGAATCCAATATAATAGGAAACTACCGCTTTTTTTTTTCGGCTCACTTTAATGTGTCACAATGAGTTGCAGTGGTGGTGGACAGGGACAAGTTGGAGCTAGGGGGTTATTGCTGGATATCCTTCTTTGCGCTTCGCGGGGGAACCGTAACCTCGTTGATCAGGCTTGTCGATACTTCCCGACTTGCGTGTTCTACCACTATGCTATCGCAGCCCTCCAATAGGAAACGACCTAATGATTCTGAGTATAAATTATATTTTCTGGTAAAGATTAAAGATCTCTAATGAAAGGCAGAGACAAGGGATAGTGATAGCACTAAAGTTCGACTATATACCTACCATATAGCCAAGGCTCAAGCCCTCTCTTCAATCACGTGGACCCAGTGATCCTCAGGCAATAGTTGAATAATCAAGTAGACGTGAAGAAAATCACCGCCCTCCAATTAATTCCCGTATATAATCGATAACGACATGAAACATTAAAAGCTAATCCAACCCCCGGGCCAAGATCGAAGCTATTCCATTGACAATCTTCTGGGTTAGCTTGCTATTTTATATACTTAGCCAACTCTCTTATACTTAAGAACCTGCTGATGTTGTTCTCTAAGCCAATTGCCATTAGTATATGGTTTTGTTTTAATTATGCAAACTTTTTTAAATCACCACAACCCTTATTAAACTTCCTAGCAACCTAACTTCATCATCTTCAGCAATTTTTGGGGTTAATTTACTTACCCACTTTGAGGATCATCAAACATATTGCTTAAATTACATAACCTCTTCAGCCTTATCAAAACTTTTGGTTAGGTTAAACAACCCCCCCCCCATACCATCAGCAATACTATTGGTTTAATTGAATAATTCCCCCATTGTTATCATGCTTCTTGTTTAAGATACTAAATCCTTTGGCATCAGCAAACCTTTTAGATTCTGTTAGTGTTTCCCAAAAAGGAAATGCAGATTACCATTAAATATACATGTTAATCATGAGTTTCCCCTCTCGTCAATCTCTCCATCCCTCTAACAGTGCCAAACTGAGGGCTGCTACTTCCCAGTGCATTCCCCTCCCCCCCTTTAGAGCCTCACATACATATGTCAATGGCATTCATCCCCCTTTCCCCAACTCAAAACCCTGCAGCCGCTAATTCCCTTTTGCACTTTAGAGACCCATCAGATTACGCCATTGCAGAGGTGTCGAGGCAAAAGCATTAAACCCGAGGCTTTGATCCCAAGTAGGCGTCATCTGCAGATGAAAATACGGTACAAAGAAGCAAAACAGGGCATTTCTACTTAGGCTTCACTCTGCATAATCCATGCAACAACAATGATAGGCACACTGATATCATGTTATCTACTGTTTTTTTTTATTAATTTTTAAGTTTTTATGTGTCAATAATATTCATCAGTGTACTTTGTCTATCTCTCTGTATGACAAGGAGCATCAGTGGTGGACTTACAGCCAAGAAGTCTGGCGTACTTTAAGCATCTCTCTGCATATGTCATGGAGCATCAATGCTGGATTCAATACCAGGATGTATTACTTTCTCCATGAATCTTTCTTTAAGTGTCACAGACCATGGATGCTGGACTCGCACCCAGAAGGTCCCACCTATTTTATGCATCTTTCTGCATAATCCATGGAACTTCCATGTTGAACTCATACCCTGGACGCTTTACCTACTTTATGCATCTCGCTATATAATCCATGGAGTATCACTGTTGGACTCACATCCAAGAGGTCTTGAGTTCGATTTCAAAGGTTTTTTTTAGAATCTCATTGAAAGAACGTCTTAATAATGATTTTTGTTGAACGTAGGTAGTTCTAGCGACTGTTATTTCCCTTTCCCAAACTCGAGTCTATAGGCACTCCTCCACCAGTTATCGTGCACTTATAATCTCTGTACTTTTTAAGCTTCATTAAGAATGTATTATGAAACTCAGCTGAGAGCACCGTTACCCTGTCTTGCATATCCCTAAAAGGCGGTTTGCACGGTCAAACGGTTCGTCGAACGCGGTTCGACAGACAAGTGTTTGAAGTGATGTTCGAACCTGTGAACGGGGTATTTGGTTGTCGAACACGTTCCGTGTTCGATAACCAAATACCCAGTTCACACGTTCGAACATCACTTCAAACACTTGTCTGTCGAACCGCGTTCGACGAACCGTTTGACCGTGCAAACCGCCTTTTAGGGATATGCAAGACAGGGTAACGGTGCTCTCAGCTGAGTTTCATAATACATTCTTAATGAAGCTTAAAATGTACAGTGATTATAAGTGCACGATAACTGGTGGAGGAGTGCCTATAGACTCGAGTTTGGAAAAAGGAAATAACAGTCGCTGGAACTACCTTCGTTCAACAAAAATCATTACAAATAATATATATCGGTTTAGATATAAATAAGAATAATATGACATATGAAATAATATTTCCCCTGTTTCATTTCCAGGCCTGAAACATGGACACATCATGTTTGCTCAATTTCATGTCAATGAAACATGAAGTACGCTTCAGATAAACAAGCAACATACGAGAATTGTAGAGTATATGTACGACGATGTGACTTTTAAAGCTCCCAATGGCGTTGGGATTTTCTCACAGTCAAAAGTCATTTTACGAGGAGTATATTAGATCTTCAAGCTAATAAAAAACAATCTAAACGCATTTAGGTACGCAATCTTGCCTTCCTTATGTCCCAAGTAAGTTATTTATATCAATAAAGAAAACAAAAATAAATTATATGGTTGCCTGAGAGAGAGAGAGAGAGAGAGAGAGAGAGAGAGAGAGGAGAGAGAGAGAGAGAGGAGGAGAGAGAGAGAGAGAGAGAGAGAGGAGAGAGAGAGAGAGAGAGAGAGAGAGGAGAGAGATAATATTCCTCATTGGATATAGAAATATGAGCAATAATCAAGGAACCGCATAATAAGATAATATTTCGCCATTAAAATATAAAACATCCGATCGCCTTCTCCAGTTACTCTGTAAGAGCCTCCCCCGGCGTTCTTTGAAAGGAGGAAGAGGAGAAGGAGGAGGAGGAAGTAAAGAAGAAGAAGAAGGAGGAGGAGGACGAGGAGGTGGATGAGTAGGAAGAAAAGAGAAACAAGAGAAGGAGGGAAAAGGAGGGGAGGTAGAGAGGAGGAGAGGAGGACAAGCAGTTCCATTTAAAGATTATAAATTAATAATAATAATAATAATAATAATAATAATAATAATAATAATAATAATATTCTAGAGGAAACCACCATTATAAGCTCTCTCTCTCTCTCTCTCTCTCTCTCTCTCTCCTCCCATTCCAGATCTCCAAGAGCGGGTCTGGAACAAGCCCCGCCCTTACAGCCGCCGTTGGGCCTGGGCAATCCCTCTCTCTCTCACCGGACGGACACAAAAGGAACCTGACCCCAATTAAGTTAAGTGGTTTTAGCCGGTCAGCGGCTTAAACTCTGTATTATTATTATCATCATCATCAGCATCGTTATTATCATTATTTATTATTATTATTATTATTATTATTATTATTATTATTATTATTATTATTATTATTATTGATGTTATTTATTTAATAATAATAATAATAATAATAATAATAATAATAATAATAATAATAATAATAATAATAAGTAGCATTATTATTATTATCTATTGATTCTCTAGTCTCTTATTATTATTATTCCCCCTATTATTATTATTATTATTATTATTATTATTATTATTATAGCCTGCTATATGCATAGGGGCAAATTTATACATATATGTTGCGCATACAAACTTGGAATACAGACACTTTATTTTATGATAATATTCATTATTTCCAAGTTAAGAAAATAAATAACTGTTATTACACTCAGTAATAATGCCTTTTTAAGTCACTAAGGGAGTGGCTGCGTACAATGTAATGCATTTAAATATTAATATAAAATGTAAGAAATTAAAAAAAAAAAAGGCAGCTACTCAGGACATAGTTACTCAGGAAGAGAATAAGAGGAAAAGGATATCAAGAGGAAGAGGATATCAAGAGGAAGAATATAATTGCCGCTATGTTTAATTACTTGTGGAGTTGTGAAAATTTATTATTATTAAGAAGAAGAAGAAGAAGAAGAAGAAGAAGAAGAAGAAGAAGAAGAAGAAGAAGAAGAAGAAGAAGAAGAAGAAGAATGAAGAAGAAGAAGAATGATGATGATGATGATGATGATGATGATGATAATGATGATGATGATAATAATAATAATCATCATCATAATAACAAAAACAATAATAATAATAATAACTAAGAAGAAGAAGAAGAAGAAGAAGAAGAAGAAGAAGAAGAAGAAGAAGAAGAAGAAGAAAAATAGGAAGAAGAGGAAGCGGACTATCGTTATCTTACTGGTCTACCGTTTTCCAGATTTCATGTTATAAGTATCGTGTTTTTAATCATGTTTAATTACTCGTCGACGGGAAATTTAATAAGGAAGAAAAGGGGGAGGGGAGGAAAATGAGGAAATGGGAAGAGAAGAAAATGAAGACAGAGGGGGAGAAGATGAAAGAGAAAGAAGAGGAAGAGGAGACTAAGGAAAAGAACAAGAATTAAGAGGAGGAGGAGGAAGAGGAGGGGAAAACATAGAAATTAAGAGGAGAGGGATGAATAAGATAAAACACGATGATGAGGATGAGGAAGGCACTATGGAGAAGAAAAAGAAGCATGAAGAGGAGGAAGAGGGGAATAAAAAAGTAAGAGGATAATAAATAAGAAAGAGGAGGAAAAGGAGAAGTGATGGAGGCGAGATAAAAATGAAGAGAAAATGAAGATGGTAATGACATATGGCTAGAAGAACAACAACAAGGGAAGAAGAAGAAGAAGAAGAAGAAGAAGAAGAAGAAGAAGAAGAAAAAGAAGAAGAAGAAGAACAACAACAACAACAACAACAACAACAAGAAAAGAAGAACAAGAAGAAGAAGAAGAACAACAACAACAACAACAACAACAACAACAACAACAACAAGAAAAGAAGAAGAAGAAGAAGAAGAAGAAGAAGAAGAAGAAGAAGAAGAAGAAGAAGAAGAAGAAGAAGAACAACAACAACAACAACAACAACAACAACAACAACAACAATAATAATAATAACAACAACAACAACAAGGGAAGAAGAAGAAGAAGAAGAAGAAGAAGAAGAAGAAGAAGAAGAAGAAAAAAACAACAACAACAAGAAAAGAAGAAGAAGAAGAAGAAGAAGAAGAAGAAGAAGAAGAAGAAGAAGAAGAAGATAATGATGATGAAAAATATCGCTGTCGTTACTGGTAAACATATATCTTAAATTTCATTAAAGTATCTTCTTTCTAATCATTTTAAAATCCCTTTATTATTATAATCAAGCTGTCGGTATTCGAACCTGGGATCTGTAGAGCAGGAGTGCACACCCAAGCGCAGTATGCTGTGGAAATGTGTCATTCGTACTGTTTCCGGTTTTACATCACGGACTCCCTTTTCTACTAAGGGCTAGGACGGTTGCCTTCTTGCGAAGGACTTGTTTTGGCAGATGTAATTGTTACCCTGAGTGCATGCCCTTGCTAACCTCAGACCGTGACGGGGCGTGTGTCATTCGTACTTGTTCCTTTTAAAAGAAAGCAAATTTAAATGCATCCTCCTGATGGGAGAGGGTCAATAATACCTCATCCATCCGTGTTCTCCTGCGTACCGTAAAAGTCACCCAAATACAAACAAAAGTAACAGTAAAAGCACCGAAAACCGGAAAAACAAGACAATAGCAAATAAATAAATATAATAAATATAGAATGTTTGTATAACAACAAACAAAACAAAGATATAAAATAAGTGCGTGCGTGTGTGCGTATAATGAGTAACTCCTACGTATAGAGCATCTGAGATGTCTGTCAAGTTGCGCAAAAGAACTTGATAGGATCACATGACCTTTTTGTATGATAATAAGCTAATTGCTCCCCCCCCCCCTCTGGATTGAGATACTCACCACCCAAGAAGCTATAAAGGACAGGTTGTCGGGTAGGGGGGTAGGGGGGAAATCTCGTGGGTGGAAGGAAAGAGGTAAAAGAGACGAGACAAGGGCCCGATTTCTCAAACAGTGTAAGCCTAGGATACCATAGTGTTAGTTAGCTAGACACACAAAATGGATTTCATAGACGCATCTGACGCGGTTGTGTATGGCTAGGATCCCGCACGGGATCTTAGCCATACACAGAACCGCGTTAGATGCGTTTATGAAATCCATTTGTGTGTCTGGCTAACAAACAATATGGTATCCTAGGTTTACACTGTTTAAGAAATCGGGCCATAGAGCAGATAGTGGAAGGCATTGGGGTGAGAGACATCCCGTGCTTTTGAAGGGGGGGAGGGGAAGCAGAGACAAGATTAAGAATAGTCAAGACACAATTATAATTTGGTCTTTATGTCCAAATAAATACAAACAGCAACATACACAATGGCCGCAATCTCCCTTGTAAGGGGGGTGACCGAGTCAAAGCACATAGTCAACAGAAGCAAATTTACTTCGATCACTCCTTAGATCCTTGTGGATAAAAGGCTGCAACAATTCCCCCCCAACCTCCTGCTTGGTTCATCCACAAGGTAATTGGGCAAGGGTCTTCTGCCAGAAGACCCGACAGCCGCAGCTGGTTTTCGGATCTAACGGCAAATATATTTTAAAAAGTAAATATACAATTAAAACTGACTTTAAATCTTTGAGACTCCCAGTTATCCACATTCCAAAAATCCTGTAATTAATTATCTGTATACAAAAGCCATAATCCTCCTTCTAAGGGAAGTGACGAGTCAGAGCAAAAAAACTTGACTCCTTGCGGGAAGAATACACAAAAGTGGGGATTCTCAATTCCCAGCTCCGCCCCGTTGGGTGACTTTTACGACACGCAGGTAGAACACAGAGGAGGTATTCATGCCCCTCTCCCATCCGTAGGATACATTTAATTTTGAATTCCTTTAAAAGGAACATACACGAATGACACGT
The DNA here is from genome assembly GCA_037179515.1 of Halocaridina rubra. NCBI lineage: Eukaryota > Metazoa > Arthropoda > Malacostraca > Decapoda > Atyidae > Halocaridina > Halocaridina rubra. The sequence goes on along the minus strand of JAXCGZ010014312.1, from coordinate 6,652 downwards.
TTCCAACCCACGCCAGCCATGATGCCTCTAGGTAGAGGACGCGTGTGAGAGCCAATACATGAATTACAATATAATGGTAGGGTGGAAGGAGGGAACACGGAACCAGGAGTGATGGTGGAGGAGAAAGAGTACAACCAAAATCATGTTGGGTTCACTCACAACAGATTTTCGAACGGTTTGACTATACCAAACAGAAAAGGTATATATTACCTGTCACTGAAGGTAGAGAAAGGACTTACGTAATTACCCACGATTCTCTTTTTACCTGTAGTTACCCATTAATAGATAAAACTTTGTGTTCCCAGCTCTAATCTGTTTGTATCTACCTCCAAAATGGGGGTTAGTAGTGACACATAAAACGCTAAAATATATGTTAAAAACATATGAAATATCAGGTGCCGAATCAAATCGGATAAAGCAGTGCTTCGTGAGTAGTTCTCAATGTCCGCGTATACAAATATCCGTCAGACAAATTTCTCCGGAAAAATCATCAGTCATCGATTTCCTGCTTATGAAACTTCTGACATGATGGAAAGATGATTAACACAGTGTTTGGCGTTGAGTTTCAAATGTCTGCTTATTCAATCAGCCTTTAAAATATAAAGTCCTCCAAATTCCAAAACCACAAACCGAGGGTTCTCCATAACTAAACCCGGAAAAAAAATCATTAGCAATCGATTTCGTGGTAGCGAAACCATCTGACTTAATGGAAAGAAGATTGAGCGATGCGGGAGAGAGGCCCCTCCCGCACCCCACTAGTCACCCTTACCACCAGACAGAAAGCAGTCGTGCGAGTAGAACAGCGGTTAAAAAAAAAAGTCCTCAACCTTAACTATCAATCAGAGAACTGAAACTCTATCATTTGTTACTGGTAATTGTTTAAACCTGTAATAGAGGATATTCTTCAAGAACTATCTTCTAAAGAAGAGAAGTGTCGTAGTGATTATTCTGTACCGTTAAACTTAGCAATGATTTACAATAGTGTGTGTTTATGTATTATATGTCACTATTACTCCCCATTACGGTAGTGACACAGGGTCTCACCGGGGTAATTAAGGTTGGATGACCTTCCTAGAGCCCCACGGTGGGCTCGATCGCGGGTATGTCAACTCCCGAGTCGAGTATCCTAACCACTCGGCAATCGTTGTTCCCGATTTATAAATGTTCACAACTTACGTCTTAGTACCTCCTGATGACTGATCACCTGAACTAGACCAATAAAATTCGATTAAAGAAGATAAGACTATCTTGATTCAATTCCTTTTCTAATATTTAGGCCCGATTTCTTAAACAGTGTAAACCTAGGATACCATATTGTTAGTTAGCTAGACACACACAAATGGATTTCATAAACGCATCTGACGCAGTTCTGCGTATGGCTAGGATCCCGTACGGGATCCTAGCCATACACAGAACCGCTTCAGATGCGTTTATGAAATCAATTTGTGTGTGTCTCGCTAACTAACAGTATGGTATCCTAGGTTTACACTGTTGAAGAAATCGGGCCTTAGTGTCTTAGTCTCACTCCATCATCAATACTAATGTACAAGACTAAATTCAGAAAGACTCAATGGACTAGAAACTTGTTTTAATGTAACTCATATTTTATGCACTGTCTTTTTTTTTCTCTTCCTCTCTGTGTCCAGCTAAATATGATTGACAGAAATGATGTAAATAGATGTAAACTCTAAAATGGTTTCAATATTTCATATTTAACACAAACACATCAGAATTTTAATTGAGCCCATGCAGTGTGCATAGCATATTACAACCACTATTATTATTAACTCTCATTCCTTACTCAATTATTACCTCCGTTAAACATTGAAATTAATACAGGGAAGGAAAATTACGCAACCAATAGATTAACAATTATATGAAGAGATTCCGTCCAATCCCGTGTCTAAACAATTTTACACACCACATCCTAAGACTCTTAACATAAGACATTATTCATCTCAAATTGCATTATATCTATCACAATTATCACGTCAAATAAACACTGATTTTAAGGTTCCAGTTGCAAAAAGGCCAAAACACTCTCAGAAATTAATATAAATACAATTAGACCCTTTGTTGCCAAGGAGACTGACTATTATCAGCAGCAGATTTCTCTGTAATTATCGTTGAACCATTAACCACCACACGGTGCTACAATTAATATTCAAGCTGAGGATATAAGTGACAAATTAATGGCATCAGAGACTGCAACAACGACACTGGGAGAAGGAAGAGGAGGAGGAGGAGGAGGAGGAGGAAGAGGAAGTTTAATTTTCAATGAAGGCTTCGTATAATGAAGAGCCTACAACATGACACTGCACTCTCAAATACACATAAGCACGACCCCCAACCACACTAACTGCACAACAAAGGTGAAGGAAGAAGAAGAAGAAGAAGAAAGAAAGAAAGAATATACGTAAGAAGGAAGAGGAGGTGGAGAAGAAGAGGAGGAGTTTCCTAAGACGGAAGGGAAGGATGAGGAAGAAAAAAGAGCCATGGGAAGAAGGGGAAGAAATAGGAAGAGAATAAGAAAGAGATATGTTAGGAGATATGTAAGATGAAGAAAAAGTCGCAATAGTAGACGTAGAAGCAGTAGTAATGGTGGAAGTAGAAAAAGAAGTAGAAGTAGGATTAGTGGCAGTAGAAAAAAAGATAGATGGAAGATGTATCTTGCTTTTTCATTGTTTTACAAAGGCTCTTACACAATATTTCCTGTTTACACTCAATGCTCATCTTACCTACAAAGAAGAGGATTTTCTTTGAGTTGTTCCAGGTAAATAGGATGAGCAGTTGAGCAAAACAGGAAAAAACTGACCAAGTGATTAGAAAAAACTGTCAAAACTAATCCTCTTTATCAAACATTCAGTGGTTAGAACTCTCCACTCGGGAGGCAATAAACACGTGATCGAGCCCAACGCGGGGCGTTAAGTGGAGCATCCAGTATTACCTCCCTAGCACCAAACTGTGTGTGTGTTTCCATCCTCATATGAATGGGGATTAATAGTGACAGACAAAACGGCAAACATACAAATATAATCGACGATCATTCATTTTAACGTTTTCTTGGAGATATTTGTCTCTATGACATTTGAGTTTTATTTTGTACATATATACAGTTTCTTGTTATTGTATGTACAAAGCTGCTCCTATATATAATGATAAACATGATGCTTTATGCATAAACAAACATATAAACAAACTGCAAAGAAAATGCACAAACAGCTAGGGAACCACAAATGTGCAACATCTTGCACAAGTACGTTGACTGTTTTCTCTTCACATCAAATGAAGAGAAAACTGTATAAATTACGTTCATCTATGTGTCTTCTTTTATTTTAACGAGAGAGGTGGAGCAGGTATCTTGACTGTTATCTAAGAGGAGACTCATGAAGATATTCTTATCAAATGCCTCTCTCGCCATACGCCTGATAGACCGTAGTCTGCCATTCTAATGCGTCACCGTTTACTGATCGTCATATAATTGCTTTTCCTGAACCGTATCATCAATGGCTTGGTAGGCATATCCTGGCTTTCTGTATTAAAGTTTACGACACCTGTGAGGTAGTTATCTACCAGTGACTTTCTACCTAGAGCTATCCTGGCTTCTTGTTTTGCTTCACGACTCCTAAGAGAGAGCCTCCAGTGGCTTGCTAGGCCTAGCCTAGCTTCCTGTTTTCTTTCACGACTCATGAGCAGTAGCTATATGCCAGTGGCTTCCTGAGCAGTAGTTATCTGACAGTTTCTTGCAAAGCCTATCCTGGCTTTTACTTGTTTTTTCACAACTCCTGAGCAGTAGTTGAACTCTAAACCTACTTGAGGGAAGCCTACAGATACATCCAGTGAGGTACCAAAAACACTTTGATCCAGAGACTGAACAATGTGGCTGTCATTGCATGTTGCCGGACAACCTGTCAAGAGCCACACGAAAGCGTTATAAAAATAAATTGTAATATAAATATTAATTTCACATCCAACTCTAGAGGGAGTCATGAACAGGTGAAGGTTATGTTTCTTTGTTAAAGAATGTTATTGACCAGTTCTGTGAAGTTTATCAATATACATATTTCCTTTTTATTTTAATATGTCTGTTATTTAAAACAGGCTGGATTAATTCTTCGTTCTATGGGGAATATGGAAAAATAATATTTTTAGTTTAATTTTGATTATGTCTGTTAGTTTAAAGAGTCGTGAGCATTTTTCTTCTTTACATGTGCATTATGGAAGGTTGATTATAAGTGTGTAATTCTGAATATGTCTGTTAATTTAAAACAGTTAAAATTATTCTTTCCAATGAGAATAAGGAAAAGTAAGTTAGAGATTTCAAAACTATAAAGAAAAGACAGACAAATATCAGTAAATGCAGTCACAACCTAACAAACAAAAACAAAGAGTATATAATGAGTTATAAAATAAAAATACTGTCAACAAACACCCACAAAACATGCACAACTAAAACAAACGAATGCAAACCCGAAACAATCACAATTGCAAAATCGCTCTACACAAACAATGACACAACATTAAAACCAAACAAAATAAAATAGACCTACTTACAAAAAGCCAATACAGACTAACGCACATATACAATGATTGCGAAACCCCTAGTAAGGAGAACAGCCGAGTCAAAGCACACACATCCACCAAAAGCCAACATACCTTGATCACTTTCCTCAGCTCTTTGGGAATGAAGTCATGCCACAAGTCCCCCCCACCACCACCCTGCCTGGGTCATGCACACGGCAAGTAGGCCAGGATCCTCTCCTGTAAGAACCGACAGCCGCAGCTAGTTTACCCCGGCCGTTTCATCTCATAGCAACTCCCCCACATCCACTCTTCTCAGTTTACTGTGCTAGGAAGTGAGAAATCTCTTTGTTTCTCATCAAATATTCTCACTCTTTCACCACTCATTCCTATCTCAAGAGAAACATGATGCAAAAAAGAGCCATTAAAACTTTAAGCAAACATATATGAAATCACACTGATATTGATAAACACACACACACATACACACACACACACGAATGAACTTATAAAATGTAACTGACTCTTGTCACCACACATAAAATGGAATGACAGACGAACAAATATGAAAAAAGGAATTATTGAAAAACTCCCAACAATATACATGCCTCCACAATGGAACAGAGGAACAGAAAACAGAAATAGTTATAAGAATTCAAAGGGTCTTACGACCCTAAAAGCTCCTAAGTGAGGACATTCCTGCTGAATACATAAGACTTGCAATTAAGTGAAAATGGCAGTGCCTTGTAGCACCAAATACTGCATATACACTGATACAGCTTTTGCAGTTGAAGAAGAAGGGAGTCACCCGATGATAATTTTGGTTGTTATGGAAACCTGGTTTTAGAGACATCCTCCACTTACAACGTCAACCCCTTTCCCCTACCATCGCCTCTACCCTCACCCCCCCCCATATCAATTTACTCTTTCCTCTATTCTCCATTTCCCCTTCTGAGGAGCAATAACTGCAACATGCTACGTCGCCAAACGCTACGTGGAATTGCAACGGACGCCACTTGTCTCTGGAATTAAACTTGGAAAGGGCGTCTCTTGGAAGTCGAAGGATGGCTGCAGACTCAGTGACAAATTATCGTCGAAAGTACCATCACGGAAGTTTTATTAAAAATATAAATCTATTTCTATACAAAGGTTTCAATGTCCCGTTTAAATGGATCATTGAATGCTAACACAATTATCTTTCTTCTCAAATACAAATTATTATTATTATTTTTTTTAAACTAAAAATAGCACAATAATGTCTAGCGTTGTTGTTTCTTTGGTAGGGTTAGTCCCCTAGTAAGGGAGTTTCTCAATGCTAAAGCATCTCTGTTTCTTTTTACAAACGTGACACCAATATTTTCACAAAAAATAACATAATATTTTTGCATTTCCATCATTTCCATTAGGCGTTTTATACAGGCAGGAGTGAAATTAATTATTTTTTAGGTATTTATATTCGAAAATTTAATACAAAAAAAAGAATTTCACATTACAATGAAGATTAGCAGGTGAGATTCATGAATAGTCACACAATAACACTATTCCTTCATTTGCTCCAAAGGTCAGGATCATTTTTCTTGCTGGAGAATAGATTTTTTTTTTTTTATGCATGCAAAAAACCCGACTAATTCACTCTGAACACATAGCTGCAAGCAGAATCTTACATGATCATGGAAATTAGCAAATGAGATTCAATAAAAATAACTTAAACTTATTTCTTTATAAGTTCAGAATTCTGATGATAATTTCCTTATTATAAGAGGAATTGTGTAGGTGTTTTTAAGAAATCAAGAGGAAAATAAGAAGCTAATTTCCTCTTCAGTGATAACAAGAAAAAAAATGGAGGTAGTAAAAAAAAAAAGGGGGGGGGCTCAAATATGATAGATGAATTCGAAACACTGCTTGTGCAATCCTCTAGAAATCTAGATTCTCTGGAATACCAGAAGGAAGACGAGAGATGAATGTGAAAGCAATTTTAAAATGATGGAATTAGATTAAATCGACTAAATATGACTTAATTCTTTGCTTCGGTGACTCTGTGTCAAGTTTGTGCCGACTCCAGAACAATAGCGCTAAAAACAAAAACAAAAAAAGACACGGAAATAACTCTTAATAAAATCAGTTACCACAC
>JAXCGZ010014311.1:0-27185 GCA_037179515.1 Halocaridina rubra | reverse complement strand
TTGAATCAAGGTCTGTAAATCGAGGGTTGAATGTATTTGTTGATAATAGTCTTGTAAAGATATTTTTATGTTCCTGAAATTTTACACATTCTTTGAAAAGAGGATGATTAAATTTATTATCTTTCCAGAATACACACAGGAGAAAAGCCTTACAAATGTGTAACATGCGGCGTGGCTTTCCGACAGCGAGGCCATCTCTCCCGTCACGTATTCAAATATCACCCAGAACAACGTTTACCGACTGCTAAATAGGAGCAGTTCTTTAGTGTATTTAATATATTGTTATATAATCACATGTTAAAAGAAGTTAAATCTCTAGCCGATAATCTTTGAAAAGGCTTTAAAATAATAACCTTTTTTAAATTGTCAGGATATCTTTTCCTCAAATAACTCTAATTTGTTAATTTGAACTTATTTATATAATCCTTATGTGATATGATATTTCATTATTCAAATATTCAAACTAATGTGAGTTAATGCATTATTACTAATTAGTAGCCAAGGTGCTCTCTGTATTTCGGTAGTTGAATGGAGTTGTTGATATCATTGCAGGCCATCAAAAAAACATTGAGCATAAAATGAATAGAAAACTATTGTTTAATATTGGAATTTTTTATGAAATGTTCTAGTTATATTATTGAATAGGGTGTACATTTTTTATAAAAATGTAACCTTGTTCATTTTATTTAGAAAGTGCAAATGAATATTAGATAATTTATTGATTTATCATATTGTATCTTTATCTTTACTTGTGGTATTTTTAAAATATGTTGTGAGGGAAATATTCCATACGTGTATGCCGTGTGTGTCGTAGGAAGCTGAAGTGGATTGGGGAAAGGGGAGCTGCTAGTTCTTATCCCCTTGATTTTTTGTTCTTGCTGAAAGACAACTGAAGGAAAGTATTTGCTATTTTATGTGTCACTAATAATCCCCATTCAAATGGGGTGAACTTGTCTTTTCTTGAGTCGAGTGCTGTAAGCGCTCAAAGTAGAAAAGAAAAATGACCGTTATATTATTGTCTATGATACAGATCTCATGCATTTTAATATAGTTATTGTTTCATAGCTAGTATAGTCCTGTTTGTTAGTTACCTTTCTTTAGCATAGCACTATAATATTGGGTTTATCCTCATTGTAGGTTAGCATAGCAAAGCTGTTGTTTGCCGTTTTATGTGTCACTATTAATCCCAGTTATGGAGATGGACACAGACGGGTTGGAGCTGTGAAGTTAAGGTTGGATGCCCTTCCTAATGCCCTGCCATGGGATCACTCAAGAGTGTGGAACCCAAGTTGGTGCTCTAACCACTGCACAACAGCAGACCTCTGGTTAGTATAGTAATATATTATAATGCAAAAAGTGAGGAGCATATCCTACATCAAAACAGAGTCAGAATATGAGAAAAGGTATATCTTTGGGATTAATAAAATGAACACATCCCTCCTTGGAACTAAAATAGAACCAAGAAAAATATAAACAAGTTTAAGATTTTCTTGAATATATACAGAATGACATGTGGTTGCAAATATACAGTGTGTTTGGACAATTTGGCATGAGACAAATATTCTGCTGCAAGGACATTTTTAGGTTAGGTTGGTAGTATGGCAAATTGTCCTAGGACCAATATACAGATCTCATTAACTGGTACTTCAACTCCAGGAAGTGTATAAGGTCATGGAAGATCTTCCTTCCAGGTACAGTACTGTAAAATGCAGTCTCTGTTTTAAATTTCCTGTGTTCATTAGACTTAACCATGCTGTTTTAGCATTAGCTGTGTTTTTTTATAAATTTTTTTGCATGTATGATGTTCAGCCACCAATGATGGATAATACGTTGCAGACTCCAACCTGGTGAAACTTATACGTATTCACAATTTCCACTAGGAATATTTTATAAACATAACACTCATCATTAGGAAAACTTTGAAGGCAAACCCATATTGAATATAACAAAATCGTGCAAATGTGTCATTTCCAAAGGTGAGTTTCCCTCAGAACCAAAAGTTTTTGTTGCCTGTGATTTCAAGCTAGCTATTCCTTTCAGTTACTTTTTAAGGTGCAGCAACATAGGACAATCATATATCAGCCTGTTTCCAATGCATGAATTTCTGGTGTAGTTGATTTCTGAAACAAATAACCTGCCATTTTTAGTTGTATACTCAACATACCCATTACTTTGACAAGAGCTGGGAAACAACAGATGCCACTATTATCCCTTCCGCACACTTTTTATGAATAGGTGCAATAGTTATGTTTTTTCCTCAGAACAAGGGGGGATTAAACTTTGGTCCTTTGTTATGGCAGACCAACCTTTGACCTGACCAAGCCACAGAAGCTCTAGAACATGAAAGGTTTGAGTGTTTTTCTTCTCATCATTATGGTACAATCTCTTTTTACTTTTGGTCATTGATTCCAGTTATTGTAAGAAACTGTTATTGTTAGGTAGCAGTTGGTTCCGATTTTACGTCACGGACTCCCTTTTCTACCAAAGGCTAGGAAAGTTGCCTTCTTTTGAAGGACTTGTTTTGGCAGATGTAATCCTTACGCTGAGTGCATGCCCTTGCTAACCTCAGACCGTGACAGGGCGCGAACCCTCGACCTGACGCCTCAGGCCGATATTATTGTTAGGTAGCAGTAGGTGCTCTCAAATCATCATGAAGATGCCCCTGAAGTCTAGGATGATGGTATTTTTCCATTATCTATGGACTTTTGGTTGTCCTCCACAGTGTAAAGTCACCTGTGCATGTTTATTTCATGTGAACTTGATAATACACTCCAAAAAGCACACGATACTTCTCTAATCAATCTGCCAGTTTGAATCCTATGGCAAGGAAACCAAGACGATTAGACCTGTAAGATATGTTGTAGCCTTCATCCACCTTAATAGCTGTTGAATTACAAATAACTTTGTATGCTTGGTCCACCATAGAGGTCTTGAGGTTTATATCCTTCTTATTCTGGATCTTCATCCTTAACCTTACTGGTGTAGGTGACTGTGCCAGAAGCTAAGGCTTTCAATGCCTTTGCTCAAAGGCCATAGAAGCCACTTCATTACATCAAGATGATGGTCCAACGAGGAGGTGCTGGAAGTTACAATACTTCAGTAGAAATGATGATGGTATCCGTGTCTATATAGAAAGACCATTATCCCATTTTTAGAGAGGATTGCCAAGTCGAAACTAACAAGGGGTTTTAGATGGCATTTTCCTGCCAGAAACCCTTTGTATGCCCTGACTCTTCATGCAAGGAAGATAAATTGGGAAGGTTCCCAATTTCTACACACCATTTATTTAAGTATTTCTATGACACACAGTGGAACATGGAGGCAGTATTCATGTCCGCGGACCCTGGAAAAATAAAATGCTATAAAATAAGAGTATGAACTATGGGAGGAAGAGAATCCTCAGCTCATTACTTGGACTGAACCCACATATCACACGAATTGTCATCACATACCATTAAAATTTATATTGCTATAAATACAGTTCTGTAGTTCACTCACGACAATAACTACTCGTGATCAGCATTTACTCCATTTTTCATAAATTAAAAATTATGCCTCATTAAGGACTGCAGTTAGTAATATTCTTAAGCAATAATTATATTATGCCAGTAGTGGAGCTATTAAAGCCTGAGGTTTTCACATTAGCCAAATATTCTCGGGAATATGTTTAAGATAAAAGACATTATTAAGAAAAGTTGGATCTGTGATCATGATACTAATGCTTGATTGAAGATGAAGGCTGGGAAAAGTAAGATGAGATCAACAACAGTGTCTCATTTTTCAGAGGATGTAGCCTATTACTCAGTCTGTAGAAGCTGGACAACACATTGTTCTTGGGGCTCAATTTGATGGTAAGATTCTAATAGAGGAATATGGAGGCAGTATTCATGTCCCCGGACTGGAAAAAACAAATGCTCTAAAGTAAGAGAATGAACTATGGGAGGAAGAGAATCCTCAACACATTACTTGGGTTTTACCCACATATCACACGAAATGTCATTACATACCATTATAATTTATATTGCTTTAAATATAGTTCTGTAGTACATTCAAGACTAACTACTCGTGGTCAGCATTTCATATATTTTTCATAAATGAAAATTTATACCTCATTAAGGACTGCTGTTAGTAATATTTTTAAGCAATAGTTATTTTATGTCCGTAGTGGAGCTATTAAAGTCTGAGATTTTCACATTAGCCAAATATTCTCAGGATAAAGTTTAAGATAAAAAACATTATTAAGAAAAGTTGTATCTGTGATCATATTACTACTGCCTGATTGAAGATGAAGGCTGGGAAAAGTAAGATGAGATCATCAACATTGTCTCATTTTTCAGAGGATGCAGCAGTGCAAAGAATGCACTGTACAGTACGTACTTATGCAGTACTGTATGGTACTTTTTTTAATGAGTGTGAGACTAGGACGGGCGGAGAGTATTGCCTCTATCGGGCCTACGCACGAAAAAACATAAAGTAAAGAGAAACAAAGATGGAGAGTGTAGTGACTTCTCAGATGTGAAGGGCTAATGAGAGATGTGTAACAAATATTAAAGAATATTCGGTTTTGATGTCCACATAGAAAAAGAACCTTAACTGAAGGGAGACTTAACATCGAACTGTCCAAGCCAGTCCTATTAAAGTCCAAAAGACCTTCAGCTGTGGTATCGCAATGGGCAGCTGGTGCCATGAGCCAACTTACTACATACTTAGGCTAAAGACACTTAGCTACTATATAAAACATAAAGTATACAGTATTATTGAATTTTAATCCAATAATAATGCAGTTCAGTGCAGTACAGTAATATATGCATTAATACTTGGGTAGATAATGGGCAAGTTCCAATTCGTATCTGTGAATGTTCATAACTCGGTTGTTTATAAGTAGGGGGACTTTTATATATGCCTAAGTAATTAACTAATTGTTCTTAATGGAAAGAGCCCCCAGCTCATAGCTTCCCATCTCCTGGTTGTTTCGTTTTTGTACTAAGTGATACTTATCATACTTATCCTTAAAACTATGGATTGAGTTAGCATTAACTACCTCCTCGCTTAGCCATTTCTAATTATCAACTACTCTTGCATTAAAATTGTACTTCCTTACACTCTGCAAAGAAGTTTTCTTACGAAGCTTCAAACTATGACCTCTAGTTCTAGTGCCAACCATATCAAGATATTGATCCCTATCTACTGTGTCATAACCATGAAGGAATTTAAAAACCATCACCATATCCCCTCTCATTCTTCTAGCTTGGAGTGATGGTAAGTCTCATTCCCTCAGCCTCTCATCATAACTCAGATTGCGTATTTCTGGCACCAGTTTCGTAGCATGTCTTTGAACTTTTTCCAGCTTACTACGTGGTTTTTCAAGTGTGGATTTCAAAAGGGGGCTGCATACTCAAGCTTTGGTCTCACTTAGGTTACATAAATATTTCTGAGCATTTCCTTGTCCGTGTGCCTGAAGGCTACCCTTACAATTGCCAAGAAAGCATATGTTGCCCTTACTATGCCATTTATATGTATTTCTGGAGACAAATCTGCCTATATATTTAGTCCTAGATCTCTCATTCTCTATCTCTTAAATTTCTGCTCTTGCCATTGAGTAGTCAAGCTTGGGCCTTTGCACTTGTACCCATTCTCATCACCTTACATTTTGAAGTATTGAATTTCATAAGCCACATTTCTGACCTCTCATGCAGACTGTTTAGGTTTTCCTGAAAATCTTTACCATCGTTTTCATCTATTACTTTTTTAACAATCTTTGCATTATTTGCAAACATATTCCAGAATGAATTTACAGACTGGTAGGTCATGTACGTATACAAGGAACATACGTGGCCCTAAAATTTAACCTGGTGGAGCCACACTACTAGCCCTTCTCCATTCAAACACTGAGTGTCTTACTCTACCCCTCTGTTCCCATCCTTTTAAGTAAATTTTTATCCATTCCAAGATATTTTCACCTATTCTCGCCATTACTTGCAGCTACTTAATAAGTCTCCCGTGTGGGACCCATATCAAATGCCTTCTGAAAATCTAGGAATATATGATCTGCCCAGTCCTCTCTTTCCTGTAAGATACGGCTAACCTCATCACAAAATTCTAATAACTTTCTTTACTGTTGATCTGCCTTCTCTGAAGACATGTTGTCTCACTGACAAAAAGTTGAAGAATTCCAAGTGAAGAGAGATGTGTTTTCTTAGTACTTTCTCCATAACTTTGCACACTGTGCTGGTCAAGGAAACAGGCCTGTTGTTTAGAGGTGTATCCTTCCTTCTCTTTTTGAAGATAGGTAACACGTTCGTTTGTTTCCAGCATCCTGGAATCTCCCCAGATTCAAGCAACCATTCAAATATGATGCATAGCTCCACCGATATTGGTTTAGTGCATGTCTTACATAAAGGGATATATCACAAGGACCTGTAGCTCTTTGGGCATCCAACTCCATCAACGCTCTATATACGTCTATGGCTGAAAAGATAATGTTCTCTTATACCAGACCATGAACTCCTATTTTTGCAATCTGAGGGGGTGAAGTAATTACTCATGAAGTGCAGTGTATATAATGGAGCTCATTGTGTGAGAAAAATGAGATTCATTCCTTTTCCACATAAGGTTGTCTACTGAATAAATCCCTGAGCATCTCTGTTCTAACTGCATTAAGATCAAGAATTGCCTTGTTGTCGTGGGCTTTTATGCAACTTTAAAACATATAGAGAGGGTCTTGCCATCAAGAGGGGAAATTCATCGTTCTGTTCTCTACTTAGGAAACTCCTCAAAATGAAGACATTCCACATGAAAATACACCATTCTATGTCGCAATCTCCATTCAAATGGGGGTGAACACAGATATGTTACAGCTGGGGCGTTAAGGCTGGACGTCCCTTCTAATGCCCTGCAGTGGGACTGAATCGGCTTCAGTCACCTTTTGACTCAAGTACCCTACTCCTAAGTCCCATGGCACCCATTTTCCACATGAAATTAGTGTAATACAATGGAATTTCTGTAAATATGTTTTAGGAGCTTTGTAATGAAGAATTAGTTATCTTTGATGAGACAAAATTTATTAAATTTTTTTTTTTAAAGCAATCACAACATTCAGGACTAATTAAAGAGAGAGAGAAAAGGAGGGAGACCTATTGCTTATGTTTGTTTCACATCGCATAAAATGCTCTATTGTAATATGATTTATAGAATACGTTACAATATGTAATGAATAGTTTTTTTTCCTTTTGTGGCTATTCTAAATCATATGGCAATAGAGGATTTTCTGTGACGTCATACACACATACGTTACAAGAACATTTAAGACTTGGGTAGATTTAGAGGACTCGTCCATAATATAATTTAGAATGTCTTAAATTTCCTAACAGTAGCTATGCTGGAATTCATCTATCCTTAATCATTCATAAAATACAACTGCTGAATTTATAAAGTACATAAAGCAATAGTTGACACTAAATACTACTACTACTACTACTACTACTACTACTACTACTACTACTACTACTACTACTACTACTAATAATAATAATAATAATAATAATAATAATAATAATAATAATAATAAATAGCAAAAATAATTAGACTATTAATTATGCATAAATCCTACATAAAAAATATTTCGTCAATCAAAAGAATAAAAATAGAAATGAAGTCTGTTTAGGACTCTTACATGACATTTTTTAAATGTTTTGTGTCAATATTAGTCCCCATTTGGAGCTGGCTTGAGGCTAGGAAATTAAGGCTGGATGCCCTTCCTTTAACTCCACTCTGGGTTCTAACGTGGGTCTGTCACTTCCCGTGTCGAGCACTCTACCGGTTACGCTACGGCGATCTCCGATTCTTGAATTACAAGTAATGCCCATTATCTATAGAAATGCAACATTTGACTGAAAAAAAAAAAAAGATTAATCTTTGTATATTTGCTCTTAATTCCTCGAAATATATTAATACCTTCGTTTTATTGTGGTTAAGATAAGTTTGACATAAGTCCTACGAGGTTAATGCATTTACGATATTCCTTATATTGGCATTAATTCCTGGAAAAGATGAGTGTTTTAATTAGTTTATTAATCATAATATTTACCATGTCAATATTTGCATATGAGCCCTAATTTCTCGATAAAAAGATGAGTGATTTCATTTTATTCTATTTCATTATATTGGCAGATTATTCCTAATTGTTCAAAAAGATAATTTTAGCTGACACGAGCCTAATGCCATTTTAGTAACTTCTTAATACCAGCCATAAGTCCTGGAAAAAGATTTTTACTTGTATTTGATCTCATAATATTTTGCGATATATTATCCTCAACCGCGTAGAAAGATAATTTTAAAGTATGTGCCCACGAACCTATTTCTTTCTTAAGTTAGTTGTGCCCTCTGACGGCCATCATTTGACAGTGAATCATGTTTTGGTCGAGAAGGATCATCTGTTCGGAGAGACATCATTCATTATTCTTCCATTTTGCTCCATAAAGGTGAGTTTGTTCTCCAGACCTGATAGTATAACTATAAACCTTAATTAACGTATTTTTACATCCCTAAGACATAATTTAGTGTTTGATTATATTAATGAGTTGATATTTAAGTTTTGATACCCTCAGGCCTATCAATTTCTATAGTTGAAAAGGCTTAATTTTAGGCCTATTTTCTTACTTATTTCACTATGAATGTGTTTATTTTCCAGAAATGATGTACTAACAATTATCCTCAACATCTATCCTTTATTGAAGTTATTTAACATTTATCCTACATTAACATAATTTAACATTTTAGAGAAAAGTTGTATTTGCATATGTAGTTTTGATAAATAAAATGATAGACCTATGATAATTATTCGCATGGGGTAAGAGCATCACTATATAACTATAATTGATTTTCGAATTTCGTAGCCTGGCTTTACAAAAGTAATGGGATCAGTTTGAACTAATTACTGCGAGCATCACAATACCGATCCGTATTTGGATATGAATTGTGGTTAATCCTTATTTTCACACACCCATATGGGGAAAAAATGCATAAAATATACCATATTACTACGAAAGGGTAGGTTAGGTTAGTCAGGTTGGTTGAAATCGGCTAATGCACCCCGCCATAACTCGTATTTAATACCTCTTCACACAGTAATTTTTTTTACATGTACAGGTGTGTCTAAAACTTAAGCCATCCACTCTTGGAGCTCTGTTACTTTGCTAAAAATAACGCATTTGAATATATGGTTGCATTTTACAAATGATCAAATGCAGAGAAGGGCCGCTGTTTACTCGAGAAACAGCAGACACCACCAATTCTCAAGTGAGCCATGCTGCTGTATAAACGCCCAAATTTACCCTATTAAGGCACATCCTAACTAACTGGCCTCTCTAACTTAAGCTAACCTAGTTTAGATTGTTTGTTACTTTCCTAGCATAACTTTTATGCAGGTTATGTTAGTTAGCTACTAAATGTTACCTAACCCAGGTTAGGTTGAATAGGTTAGTTACGTATTATAATAGGGTAAATTTGGGTGTTTATACAGCGGTGTGCCACACTTAAGAATTGGTGGTGTTCGTCGTATCTCAAGTATACAGTGATCCCTCCCTGGTTTTGCTTATTAACCAGCAAATTTTTTGCATGATTATTACCAAAGTAGCTTTTTTCCAGGTGAGGGTGACATGAGCTTAAGACACATGTCAAAAACTTACTATGTGGAGAGGTATAAACACAATTTATGGAGGATGTATAAAATGAATCTTAGCCAATAAATTTGTTTATCCCTAGTTAAGAAATGAGTTGATAGTTGAAATCATTATTATTATTTTTTTTTTCCATTTAGAAAAGGCCCTCAGATCTTGTAAAGAAGAGTAACCCCAGGTCGCTCTAGGTGTTATTCATGTACAAGGCAAGTCAGCAAACCCAGCCTAACCATTGATGGGATTATCTGACTTTACATGTGGTGTGGGGGTTATTTATATTTACATGATCCAACCCCTCCACGCTAGTAACACTGAAACAAGTAAGTATTGTATCAATGACGACCTGAGGTCTAAAGGTTTGTTGGGTGATGAGGTATGAGACAGGAACATATGGAGAACACTGGCCAGAAACATCGACCCCCCACAAAAGTGGGAAAAGATGTAGACGGAGAAGAAGAATTCAAGTTTGATAGTCATGTTTGTTATTTGACTAGTAAAGGTGTAGCCCCATATAACACGGAATATTATGTAAATGTTTTGTTTAACACCCCCATGTTGATATTTGAGTAAATATCTAAATCACAACATTTTTCGTAACTAAGGTGAACTAACCCAACTTAAACTAACCAAACATATCATAAGATTATGTGAAAATAGGTTAAATCACCTAAAAAAAAAAAAATGCATGGAAAAGGCATAATGTCAGTCAACTCATGGTGGTGTTAAATCAGGATAATAGTAAATATTTTCTCTCCCCCCTTCCAATTTAGATTAAATCTCGTGAGATTTATTTCAATATTCGGTGAGCTTAGATCACCCATAGTCATAAAGCAATTTGATAATTAAAATTAATGTTTCTTTTTTAGTGTTCTGAGATGTTAAAGTTTTATCAACTTGTTGGGTTCAAAAGTAAATATTTACCTTGGTAATTTGTAATTGGATTTTGGCAGTTCTCTGCTGTGATGATTTTAGCAATATAAGTCTATCGGCAAACCCAGCTTTTTGCACCTTTAGCTTACCTCCCCACCCCATGAATTTAAAAATAGTCAACTAAATTAAAGTACTCGTATTACTAGATTATATTTATATAGGTAGGGTGGTGGTTACGACTGTAGTTTTATTGATATAGTTATAACTTTATCACACTAAGTATTATATTAGAACATTAGAGCTTACAAACCTTGTAAAAATGAGTAACCCCCAAAACACTATGTAAAGTTGAATAACCCTGTAAAATGCAAGGTTAGAGTTGGTGACTTGCCATGTAAATATGAATAATCCTAGAGCACCTTGGGGTTACTCTTCTCTACAACATCCTACCAACTACTTGGAAACTCGTCAAAAATTAAGGTGAAGGAGAGACTAAATATGGTGCTAAAACAAATAAAATCCAGAGTGGAAGGGACATTAGAGAGCATTACAAGGTTGAAGAAGAGTACAGAAGACCCAGTAACCAAGTCAGAAGGGAGACAGAAATGAGATTTATAAAACAAAGAAAAACTTTGCTCATTCTGTAGACACAAACCCAATAATAATTCTTATGTTCAGACAAAAACAGAAGCAAACCTTCACATTGATATTGGAAGAAAAATGCAGGCAAAAAGTGGTAGTGAAAAAAACAAAGGTATTGCTTTTTTTTTTTTTTTTTTTTTTTTTTCCAGTCAAGTTTTTGCAAGAGAACCTGAAAGGAGATACACCTGGTGTGAAAAAAAAAAAGAGTTGTCAGTTTTGAAGGACACAGATATTAGGATGGAGACAGTAAAACAAAAACCAGTAACAAGGATATAAATAGAGCACTAAAAAACTAAATCCGAATCAGTCTTCTGTAGTATTAGATAAACCTCAACCATGAATAGTCAGAGAAGCCATGAAAGCATAATTTCCGTAAAAAATTTATGTCAGCATTCGTGAGCAATGGGAATAAGTCCTAAAGACTGGAGGGTTGCAGTCGTAATTGCAATTCCATTTAAAAAAAAAAAGGAGATCAAGTGATCTAAGTAATTATAGGCCAGTCAGTCTTACTATTGTTGTATTTAATAATATCTGTTTCTTGCTGTGGGATTTAAGGTTATCTAGGTTCACAATGGGGCCTAAGGGGTAACTCTGTATTATAGGGTTGAATAAAGTGAAGTATAAGTAGTCTCAGTCTTGCTGTCATTACTGGTGAGGGTTGAAGGTGGTTAAGTTGGTGAATAATCCAGATGAGCTTGTCATATTGAGGGTGCATCATAGATATAACTGTACAGTAATTTAGCTAGAGGCACAAATTAGATATTTTGTATGTGTGAATCTAGAAACTGCAATCAAAGGGTATTAGCACCATATAGTTATTTATAAGAATTTGTAAGATAATTCTTATTTCTAATATGATTGCAGGTATTAGTTAGCAAATTAACACAGCCCTTCATTAGCTCTTCAAGTTCCACCCCCTAAGGTAATTGGTACATTTTCTCTTCGCCAGATGTACTTGGCATTAAGAAGAAAAAAGTAGGGGTATGCCCAGTGTGGCAGTTTTTGTCATCTTAGCAGTCTCAGTGACTAAGTCACTAGATGTGTGGGACCAACAGTGGAACAGTATCATTATGAGCAATCTCGCCCATTACAGCTAACTGTGATGGATGGGTGTGTGGGGGGTTGTGATAAATTGATAGGGGTAAACCAGCTGCGGCTGTCGGGCCTCATGGTAGAAGAATGTAAGCAGGGTGGTGGTGGGGGAATTGTGGCAACCCTTTATTTCAAATGAGCTGAGAGGAGAGATTAAGGTGTGTTTTGGCTTCTGGTGCATGTGTTTACTTTGACGTGGCCAGCCTCCTTACAAGGGGGGAATGGGGGTGCATTGTATGAAATAAAAAATCTTTTATGAAGGTTAAATGCCTATCGTATGACCTGGGGAAAACAATGGCCTCACACCAATGATTACCATCACCACATTGTGAATTAACATGACTCAGCCAATTAGAATAGGTTGCAGGGGCATGTTTTATCATCACCTGTGATTAGAAACTCAGATAGTGTTTTATAGCTTGGTATTAGTATTTCTTGTGCTACTTTCAAGGCCAGAAAGTAGAATAAGGATATGTAGAATAAGAAAATGGGTGGCAAGAAGGAGGAGTGTCTCTTCAGGTCTTAAATATTACCGTACCTGAGTAAGCCATTTTTCAGTTTTTTCTTGTCTGATTGTTGAAGGAAGTGCCTTCTGTAAATCTCTTCATTTTATTTGTATTTTGGCTATTTGTTGAGTAAAGTATCTTAATTTAACCTTTCGTTTGGTATTAGTATTTTGTTCTTTGGTAGAGTACTTGAGTAATCCTCTTTCTTATTATTTATATTTTATTTGTTGAATAAAGTGCTTTTTCTATTCCTCTTTTTCTTCTTCTTTGTGTATTATCTTTATTGATTTAAGTACTGTATATCTTTGTATAATTGCACTTCTTTTATTGAAGTTCATCAAGGCTAGCTCTTCATTATTTTTGTAATTTGCGTATAGAGTAAAGTTCCCAGTTAATTGTATTACTTCTTTGATAGGATGTTACTTGCCATTTTATGTCACTGTGAAGCCCCATGCAAATGGGGATTGAAACAGATAGGTTGACACTGGGAAATTAAGACTCACACACACTACCCCTGAGCTTCTGTGGTTCCATTTCACTTTGAGAAAATAATATATAATTTGTTTTATTCAGTAA
This sequence comes from Halocaridina rubra, assembly GCA_037179515.1. Lineage (NCBI taxonomy): Eukaryota > Metazoa > Arthropoda > Malacostraca > Decapoda > Atyidae > Halocaridina > Halocaridina rubra. The sequence continues at coordinate 13,822 of JAXCGZ010014311.1, read as the reverse complement.
GCAATGCAATATTTGAATTCCATATATAATGGTGATGAATGTGAATTTTGTATATGGCCCTAATTATTGATTAAAATTCTTTTTCTTCTTTCAGTTTAATTTGTCAGAAGAACGATGTATTGTTTACAGTGGCTTATTCCTGTACTGTTAATACCCAAGCCAGTCCCAGCTGGTTTGCTTCACAACCACATTGTCTTTATGGTACTTTATTTGACTGGTTTCTTCTTGGAGCGAAAACCTTGCACAATCTGCTCCTTGGTTTTTCTGGCTGCAGTGACCGTTCTCTGTTATTCAGGAATAGGCAATTGTCTGCTATGGCCAACATCGGAGTGTAATGGTATGTATTATGGTAGCTAGACTTGGAGTATTACAATAGTAGTATTTTTTAAATTATCAACCCTTTAATTATGGAAAAAAAGAATGTAAGTGAGATCTAGCATCAGACAAGATGTGGAAAACGCTATTCAGATTGCAGTCTGGTTTGAAGACTGTAATATTCTTCACTGTGTGTCATAGATATGTTTTTCAGTTTACCTGTATTTGTTACAATTATATGGGAAACATACAACAGGATTCAGTTTCTTGGCAGTCTTCCTGCTGTCTAATATAAATAAGCTTTTGCTTGTTTCCACCCCCATTTGAACGGGGCCTCATTGTGTCATGTAAAATGGTGCTTAGGTTTTTAACTTGTATAATGCTTAACATTATTGCAATATACCACTTTATTTGATGCTGGAACTCATATCTGTTTTCTTTGATTTTGTTTATGAGGAAAATTTAGAGAAATTATAAGGTGTGTGTGTGTGTTTTTTTTTTTTTTTTTTTTTTTTTTTAATACATGGAAGACAAGAAAGTAAAAGGTAAGTTTTTATTACCGTTTACAGTATATATTAATTTATTGGTTCTTCATTAAGAAGGTCTTGAATTTAAAGTTTTTATTTTTTTTATAACTTCTTGTACAATTGACACATTATCACAAGTTGAAGAACTATAGACCAGTGTTTCTGAACCTTTTTTAAATCAGGGCGCACTTGTAGAGTAATTAAAACACTGAGGCACACTTAATATATCAGTAACATAAAATTATCCTTAAAATTGTGAAAAAAAGGCTCTTGAAATTCGCATGTATATATAAGACAATACAATATATATCAAGTAAGCTTGTGTGACACCTGTGCTTGATGTGCTTTCACAATTTTTTTTAATATTAAGCCTTATATGTGATAACCATACTCTCATTTCTTCATCAATACACCCAATATTTGATCTATTTTTACATTTTATGTTGGTAAATGCAGAAAATCCTAATTCACAGAGGTATGATGTAGAGAACTGCAATAAAATATTAAGTGCTTTACAAGCTATTGAAGGATATTCTTTTTTGATGGAAATCCAAAATTTATGAATGGGCATCTCTTTGTGTTTGATTTTTAAGACGTCCCTCACGGTACTTAGGTCAAAGGATTACCGCCGATCCCTGTACTCAAATGTCATTATAGCTGCTTCTTATATGCCTTAGGATGGGTTGTTCTAAGATTTTACATCAAATATTCGGGAGAGAGAGATAGTGACTGAGTTAAATCCCTTGAGGAAGGGAAAATGGAGAGAATTGTCCATTCCTCTATAAAGATTAAGGAAATGAGAATCAATTTTAAAATATCAAACGACAAAGACTTGACTCAGACATGGGGGTCACGTGCCTATCCGATGTTTTTTTAAAATAGATATTTTTAATATAAAGAATATCATAAAGTGCTCTTTCATTAACTTGGGGCGCACCTGGCTACCTTTCAGCCGCACCGGTTGAGAAACGCTGGTATAGACACTTACCATCCACTATGATGGTTTAGTCTTAAGACCATTTTGAATATTGACTGATATCAAAACTTGTAGTTCAGTTGTACTGTTGCCTGTAGTTTAGTAGTATTTGTGTTAAGGTTAAAATCTGCATTCTCAAAAAGTCTTAGTGTTAAGTATTTTTTATTTGGTAGTATATGTTTTTACTGTTTTCAAAATTCTGTTACTTGATAGATGCTTAATTACATAAAAATATTTATTTCAGTGAATGGTAGTACAGAACTTGTAGTGGTAGCTGAAATGTGTACTGAATAATATTTATACCAAGATTTTCTTGGAACTCAAATATTACAAGACCTCGGTTTTTTAATGGGTTTGGTTATGCCACACAAAGCTCATAGTAGAAATTGACAGTATCTGGCACGCATACTTTTACACAAATGTACGGAGTCAGGCTTTATAGAATCTCTATTTTACAAACGCATACTAATACTGGCACACAAGTATGCATATATTGATGTTCAAGAATCACCATACATTAGATATGCAGTATTACTGATATAAAGAATTTTGGACAAATTCTATTGTAATACTGAAAACATACTTAGAAATTAATGAAATAGCAAGCTTACTCTCTTGTTCCGGATGAACTGATTTTGCTCAGTACTTGTGACTTTGCCTGCAGATTTTGACATTATTTTTACTGAAGTGATATGGGGTGGGTGACATTGTTATAGATTTTTTTTTTTTCGAGCAGGTCATTCCGATCTTATGAGGGTTTGGGGTTATTTATCTCTATGTTTCTTAAATCTTATTGATGGTACATAGTCTATGTTTTATGTTGCAAAGCACACATTTGAATAGTTTTTATAATTTTTTTTTTTCAAATGCATCACTGAATCCTGTAGTGGCCACAATTGTAGCAAAGAAAGTAGGAATCAGGGAGGAATGAAACATGAGATCAAGGAGTGACGAAACATGGGGTCAAGGCTACATTAAACCCTTCCATTCCTCACCTTTTCCATCACTTTTGCAATGGAATGAAATTCTGGGGAAGATTTTTTTTCCACCACGTCTCTTATTCAGTATCACTAAGAACTTACAAGAATGGGTATAATAATAATGTCATTCTGACTCCCCTAACCATGGGAGAAAAGCATTCTTCTTGTTATATTCCAGCAAAAATAGTTAGGTAATCACAAAAGTATCAGAAGAACTGGGAAAACATTCTCAACTAATATATCAATGTTTTTTTTTAGTAAAAAGAGAAAAGGGAAAGTTTGCTTCTCCCACCCCTCTACCTGCTGGAGGCTCCTCTTACAATGTGCAAATAATGTACAAATTGTATGTTTTCTCTCCAAGCCCAAGGATAACATACATGTCAGTACGTGTGTCGTATAGTTGTATATCTTAACAGGAATCGTAATGCTATGTTCCACCAGCGTCGTGTTAGTTGTACAACTACAGAGCTATAGCGTGCAAAATGATACTAGATAAGCAAGATCGACTTAACACTTCGTTTCTTTAGCTATACACTTATTCTACACCTCAAGGTAAAAATGCTTAGTGTATAGGCGCTCCCAAGACTTTACTACTCTCTCACTACTCTCTCACATGCTTGGCCACGCCTCCACCAATAGGCTTCCAGAGAAAAAAGGTTACAACCTATAGCTTGAGGGGCTTGGCTAAAGGAACGCCAGTTGTGTACAAGGAGTGCCTATATGTATATTTTCAAGTGTACATATGTATTGGTGGAGGCTCACATGAGAACAACACAGAAATGTGTGACATTTCTGACCTCCATCAATCAGGGACACAGAGGTGTGAGAGGCCTATGGGTTGAACAATAGATCTTTGTCATCTCTCTGTAAACACACACACTACCCAGAAAACCACATTAGAAATATCAAGGCACACCACTTGAGCACCCATGACATTACACGGGTAATGCCATTTTACACTTCTTGGGTAAAATTACTTTACTACACATGTACGTTATATCATCTACTAACAAAGGATACAATCCCCCTTGTAAATATGGTGGCAGAATCAAAGCACAGTACAAACACTCCCCAACTTACGAAAGAGTTAGGTTGCAGAAGTCCGTTTGTAAATAGAATTGTTCGTAAGTTGTCTTGGTAAAAATAGTGCTATGAAGTAAATACATATGCTGTACTGTGCAATACTTAGGCAAAAGACCCTTTACTACATAAAGCATAAAAAGTATAGAGTATTAATGAGTTTTGATACAGCAATAATGATGTAATAATACTTTACAGTACAGTAATACATACATTAATACATGGGTAGGTTTTGTTCTTATCTGCGAATGTTCGTAAGCAGGAGAGCTTTTACATGTGGGAGGTTTGGATCGATTTATATACAAAATGCTTAAAAATTTTATATATGAGTGTTGAACATCTATGTTGTAGAACCAATTTGCGGTGTAGGTTATGGGAAGGCTGTATAGCAGGCTGTTAAGAATAATTTTCCACCATTGCCCTCACTTATCTACGATGTACTCATCGAGCTGCTGATTACATAAATGTTGCCAGAAGAGGCAGTCCAGTATTCTTTGTTTGACTCCTGGAAGAGATTTTAATAAAGAAATGCCATACAAATTGCATTGGAAAATCAACTTGTTAATCTATTGAGCTTGTGTCAAGTGCCAATGTATTATACTTAGCAAATACAGGGGGTCCTTGACTTTCATCAGAGTTCCGTTCTAGAATGTGATGTAACCTGAATTTCAGGTAAGTCGGAACACACCTAAATAACCACCTATGCTAATGCAGTAGTAAAGTGTCTCACTATTCCATGTATTTCACTATCTCTAAGTCCACTTCCATGGTGATGGCTTTCCTTTTCTTTTAAACACTGCCATCAGAAGGATCTGGTTTTTGCTTGGCAGACATAACATAGGCCAAATATTATCCAAATAGAAGCAAAATAATATATGGGAGATGTGTTGTATTGTAACTTGAGGACCGTGTAAACTGAGTGCCCCCTGTAGAAACTCTCAAGCTTATGCATCAAAAAGAGATGAGCGTCTTATTGTAACTTGGTGCATATTTGGTCAAGGATGTAATAGCCTTTAAAATATGATTGGTCATGTCATGAGAAACTTCCAAAAGGGGAAGGAATGTTAGTGATTGTTGGAGCCTCTTACTCACTAGAGCCTTACAAAAGGTAAGCAGTCAGCAGTAATGAGTGTACCTTTTGTTCATAAGATACTCACAAGAAGAAAATGAACAGTATTGATATAGACTTTACTTATCTAATTAAGAACTCTTTGAGTCTTATGATATTGCAAGGCTGCCACATAAGGTGCCACTACCTTTTCCTTCTTTTCTTATCCCTAAGTGTGGTACTATAATTGCTAGAGAGGTGTGTGAGCTATCTTGTCGAATTGCATGCAGGAGCTCCTTAATGAGTCCTAGGTACCTTATCCACTGAGCCTCTGAAGGGTGTAAACAAACAACTGTGCTGAATGCATTATGCATTCTTTACATGAATCATTTCATTAGTCAGAAGGTATTACACTGCCATCATATACCCACTTTTGAGTTAGTGAATATCTGCTATCATGTTTGGTAATCCTTTTCTGCTAGTAATTGCCAGAGATCTTCATGTTCAAACGAGGCTGTACAGCAGTGTCATGGAAGGTCTATTCAGCCGCTTAGAAGTTAGAGTCTATTTTGACTTGACATTTATGTTTGTAGACATTAGTTTTATGAAGTCTTGATGTACATTAGAGGATATTGTGATCTGAAAGGATAATCTTAGACCTTGGGATTGGGATAATGGTAGGTGTTTTAATAAATAATATTATGCCAAGATCTTGACATATTACTTGAAGAAGCTGGAAATAATGTACAAGCACCTGGGTGTTTTGAGAGAGGTCTCTTTGTATGTATGGAAGTGGATATATTGATTTTCAGGTTGTCACACACTTTGGGTTGATTTATTGAGATATTTTGTTGTCTTCATTTTAGAATTAAGAACCAAAGATTAAGAAATCAACTCAGGACTAAGAATGATAGTTATAGCAATCGTCTCAGGATTAAGAACAATAGATTTAGAAATTCACATCACCATGTATATTTCTAGGGGATGGAAGCTCGTCAAGCGAATTGTGTAGTGGCGACGGATGATGACCATCTTAAAGATTCACCCACAGTGAAAGGGAAGGTCAATTAGTGGTGAATATGTATATGTTGTCAATTATTGTATTTTGTTGTATTATTTGTTTGAGTTCTCCAAATTTCAACTTACTTTGGTTTAGATTTATTCAACTCTGTAAAATAGACGATATGTTTTCAATCTCAAAAAGTGATGGATGTCATAATAATCCTTAAGACGTTTTCATTCACAATTAATTTTTGTGTTTAAGTATTGATGTGTGGGCTGTGAAGCTTTTTATTTTTCCTTGTATAATATTTTTAATCTTGCACATCAAATGGATTTTTATATGACCACTAAAACACCTTACATCCATCACAGTTTATCTTTATATCTTCAGTGTTACAGAGTTTAGCAAATCTAGATCCTGGAGTTATTCGTTAGTTTAAAAAATTAGGTGTTTATCCAAAGACATATAATATTGAAAAGGTATTAACACAGTCACACTTCATCTTGACTTGACCCATTTGTAATGTATTATAACTTTTACACTTAAGGAAAAATCTGCAGAATTTTTGTGATATTGTTTTCATTTCTCTCATCATTATAGTACATTCATCATGTGATTATATATAAGACAGCCGCTGCGTTTTGGGTATATTAGGTCTGTCAGTTTTGTGCTTTGCAGCTCTGATGTCGTGTGCAGTGTATCAGCAGATCGTTTGCTGATGTTGGAAACACTGGCTGTTAACAGTGTATATACAAATGTATAAAGTCATTTTCAGATTAGTCTAGAGGTGCCTTCTGATCGCTGCTCTCCAATTTTGGAAATGAATAATTGGTCATGCATAGGTTGAAGAATCAACAATTTTTCCTCCAATTTATCTGGTGTATGTGGCTGTATGGTATAGTGTCAGTAATATATATATATAGGTTTTTCATTCAAGCCTTGCCAAACTTTATAATTCATATGTAGTGAAACCTTCAGTTATGGGATAAAATTCATTATTTTTTATTAATGTGTATATATAGCCTTAGAAATTTGTTTTGTATATCCCAGTGTGTTTCTCTTTGCTTATATTAATTTTTGTTCTTATTAATTAGCTCTTGGTACTCTTACCATATTTCCCCATTGTATGGGTGACCTACTTCCCTAGGTATCGTTTAACTGTTTTAGCTTTGACATTGCTTATGCTAAATATAAAGAACAATGGGGAGAGGGAATTTAGTATATATACATACATCATAAGGTTTTCAAAGAATTGATATGCATATTGTAAGGTTTGTCTCTATTTCGTGGTAAATCCCTTTATTAGATTATTTATTAAGTTGGGTACTGAATTATTCACTTGAAGAATTTTAGCCCAATACTTAGTTTGTAGCTCATAATTACAGTGTATATGGTGAGACCCCTTTGGTGATATGTGATGTGTGTTTCTTGACAATGCACTTTATCTTTTTAGTTCATTATTTGGAATTGTTATTTTACTTTGCAAACTCATCCTATCTCATCAGAACTTGAAATTTCCAATTTGTTTGACATACAGCTGTATACTTGTTCCCCAGCTCTAACTTCTCCTGTGTCCACCCCCATATGAATGGGATTAATGATGACACGTAAAAATCAAACAACTTGTTTATTGTGAAACTTCTAATTGGTTTGATACTATAAATAGTAGATTTTTACTTACCTTTTACAGATAGAGGGACACGTTACCCGACTCTATATTGACTAAAAAACTATATACTCTGTATAATTTTTTATAAGTATTTTCAATTGTATTCTTGATTAGATATACTGAATTGTCCACTGTTCATCATTGATTAAAGATTCTTGTTTAAATATACTCCAGTGTTCTTAATTTAGATACAGTAATTATCTTCCATTTATGCACGATTAGATATTAGTCTTTGATAAAGCTACCAAAACTAAAAGATTATTTTGTTTTTGAGGGACACATTTACTTATATTTTGAATTTGAAATTACCATTTTTGTGTTACCATGTGTATTGGTCATCGTGTTAACTGCCAAAATTGAAACATGGGCATCATGCGCGATGGAACTTTTGAGTATTATGATAGAGATATACTGTGAAAAGGTGGGAAACACGGACTTAAAATTTTTTAAAGCTTGTTTATTTAAAAGTTTAACTTTTTTTTGGTAACCTTGAAGCACATTACGACTTTGTTCTTCAATTTTTTTTTTATGTTTTCTGTATGTACTTCAGACTCTTTTATATATATACTGGGTTATCAGGATTGTATTTAAACCATTAATATTCTTATTTATATGAATTTTTTTTTTTTACACACACACACACACACACACACTACACATGTAAAAATTACTCCCATTTCCGTCCAGGTACAGTGTAAACTTTTCGAATTTTCCTTTATTGTCTCTCATTTGTTTGTTCTTCACTCTTACAGTTCATATATTTTGTATTTTAATACTTGGACCTGTGAATCCATTGGTCATTTTTTCTTTCTCTTTGCCAACACTTTTGCAGATTTTATCAGTGAAAATGCAAATAATCATAAGCAAGAATGTAAATCAGTGGTACTTTCCAATTTTTTTGACTGCAAGTACTTATTAATATTACTGTAGATCGGTAGATCACTTATAGTTTTCCATGCAAATTTAAGTGAACTATTTGTTTTTTTTTATATCCACACATTTGCTAATAGCAGTACTCTATGAAATTGAAACCAAAAATACCGGTAGATCATATGTGATAATGTACACCATGTGTATCTGTAATTTATGAAAAATGTAATTTTTCAAAATTTAGGTATTTTTGGTGCTTTGAAAAATTTCTCATGTATCCAAAGTTATGTATTTTTAGTGCATTGCTCAACTTTAATGTTATCATTAGGGAAATGGCAATATTAGTAAGTACGTTTTAATATGCATCGCTTATTTACTATAGATACAACTGCTATTTTTATTAGTAATTTTGAAAACTTTTTTCTTTAGTCATCTGTTGAGAAGACTTGAATATTGAAATTTGTGTTACCCTTTTCGGTTTTATTCTGCATCATTTGGGACAAAGAGATTTTAAATTATAGCTTAAAATTTTCCCTTAAGTTTTAGGTAATGTTTTTTTCTAATATTTGTTTGCCAGACCCAAATTGACTCTAGTAACCATTATGAGTGTTTTTTTCTTTGATGGTATTCTATATTTCCTAAATCCTAGAGATTCATTTTCATGATGGTATTTTGTATTTGAAAGACTCATTATCGTGATAGAATTCTGTGTTTCTAAGTCTCAGAGATTCATTATGATGATGATATTCTGTATATTTCTAAATCTCAGAGATTCATTATGATGATAGTACAGTATTCTTTATATTCTAAATCCCAGAGACTCATTATTATGATGATATTCTGTAATTTTTAAATCCTAGATTCATTGTCATGATGATATTCTGTATTTTCTAAATTCTAGAGATTCATTAATATGTTGGTATTCTGTATTAATGAAATCCTGGATATGCATTACTATGAAGGCATTGTGTAATTTCGAAATCCTAGAGAATCATTATCATGAAGGTATTTGTATTTAAGTCATAGAGATTCTTTATGATAATGATGGTCTGTATTTTCTAAATCCTAGAGACATGTGGAGTTGAAATATAATCCAACCAGGTCTAGAGAGAAAACCATGAGTGTTGGAGTAAAAAAGCCATAAATAGGTCTTTCCTCTGCTTTTTGGGGTGGGTATTTGAAAGCTGATCATATTTAAATACCTTGTTTCATATATTGTGGCAACCCTTTATCCCCAAGGAGCTAAGAGGATTGATTTAGGTTTGTTTGGCTCTTGGTAAATGTGTGTACTTTGACTCCTCCACCCCCCTTACCGGGGGATTGCGGCCATTGTATATAGATGTATGTCATATATTATGGTATACTGTTGATTTAAAGCCCAATGAGTTAACCCGTAGACATGTTATTGTACTAGGGTGAGACGGAGTTAGTTAAAGTAATTAGTATTTGTCTGCTACTTGAAATATTTACAGAAAAACTTATTAAAAAAAAAATGGAAGTACAGTAGTTATTTTATATATTATTTTATTAATTACTTGCTATGAACATTTTATATAGCAGTTAGACTTGCGCTCCAAGGTTGAGACAGAGCCTTGCCCATTTCTTTTTATTATTTTAATGAGTGTGACACCAGGATGGGCCAAAATAAGTAATAAAATAAAAACTGCCCTCATCAAGCCTAGGCACGAAGAACACAAAATGTAAAGAGAAATAGAGATGGAGAGTGTAGTGACTTGTTAGATGTGAATGGATAATAAGAGATGTGTAACAAATATCCAAGATCATTCGGTGTTGATGTAAGCATGGATTTTATGTAAGTCCAAAAGACCTTCAGATGTAGTATCGCAACGGGCGGTGATGCAATGAGCCAACTTGCTACATGTAAGAACCTATAAGAAAGGGAGATTAACTTTTGTTACATCAACTTTGCCCATATAAACTTGAGAAAAAATATTCATTAATGCCCAAGATACCAATCTAAGGTTACCGTTTCTTCAAGAATATCACTGGAGCCAAAATGGATCTCAAACTCTGGCTGAAATTATATATATATATATATATATATATATATTATATATATATATATATATATATATATATATATATATATATATATATATATATATATATATATATATATATATATATATATATTTAAAATTAATTAATTTAGGTGAAAATAATTTATGAGTTTTGCCACAGCTGCTGTTGACTTAGTCTGTTTCTTATATAATGTGGGATTCTTGAAATCCCTGACTGACTTTTAGCACTATTTTGTAAATCTCTGAGATTTGGCATTTATACAGAGTATCCTTCTAGGTCAAGACAGAAAATTATGCAAATTGACCCATAACTACTATTGTAATTTTATATCTGTTACTTTAGATAGATATTTGATGGTTGTTGATGATGAAGATTATATCGGTGATCACAGCAGGAGATTCATGCCCATTTACCCTGTAGGTGACCCAGGCAGGGTGCACATTGGATGTTGATTATATATACTTGATGACATCGTTTGTATTTTTAAATTATCGAAAATTTTTGGGGGAAAAGTAAAGAAAAATGTCTCATACTTACTGAGGGAACTCTATTCTTGCACTTTATAATCAGGTAATTATGGTGATTCTTTTGATGATGAAGGTACCATTTTATATGTGTATAAAAAATTAGATGTGGGGACTTTGGCAGCACAGTGTCTAAGAGTCGAGAGTTACAAACTTGTCTACAAGCACACTGGGGGGGGGCAATTAGAAAGGGTATCCAATCTTCATTCCCCATCTCCAAATTATCTTTGCGTTCTTCCATAATGGGGATTAATAGTGACGTGCATAATGGCAAAAAACAAGGTAAAAGGAAATTCTAATTTGTGCTTTAAATAAATTTGTAGTAGATATGCATGATAGGTTTATAAGATTTAGGTGTTTGATAACCAATATGTTTTTGATTAATTTAAATTATCAGAAGCCTTTTGGAAGAACTTCGAAGTATGTATATGTTTATGTTGTCTAGTTATAGGAATTATTGTATGTTATCTTTAGTGGGGTGTAGATGAGACATTAATAATACTACTTATTTTGGGATATGAATTATTTTGAAGTTATGTGCTAGCAAATGTTATAGGAATAAAATTTTAGCCATTGTCGTATTAGCTTCATGTGGACAAGACTTTTTCATTGTGAAATGAGCCATCATGGAAATTATCTGGAAAGTATTTGAACACTTACAGAATTCATCTAAGAGTTTGTGTGATTGATATGATTTTTAGCAGTTCCATTATTGGCAACAAAACTTCTTTTTTCTATCGTTTTTGACTGGTAATATTTTAGGGTCTTTTAATACTGAAATGAACTGTAAAATATAAGACACGAATTGTAAATTGCATTGCTTGAATTGTAAAATGCATCATACACATTGTAAAATGCCACACTCATTTATGGTATATTGAGATAGTACGCTTTGTAGAATGAAAAGCTTGTTCATGTAATCTTTGAAATATTCTCCAGAAATGCTGTTAAGTATGATAATTTTATTTTCTGTTATAAGCATCTTCTTAATGCAAATGACAGCTTAAACAGACAGGGTTTGAAAATTACATTGTTGTTATTATTTCTATCCATTGCTAAAATAGTTTAATGAGCTACACATTCTCCATCCCCCGTGTGCAAGAAACTGTTTTTATATTAGTTTAAATAAACTAAATGTGTTTTCAATCTATTAACTTTCCAGTAAGTTTTTTATCTTTGAAATATTCTGTTTGAATGCTTCTACACATGAATGACTGTTTATAGAGACAGGCATACCAGTTGTTTTTAGTTTTCATGTATATCTTCAATTTGAATAAATAGACAGCTGTATGGATACACTGTAACTTAGTTCTTGAAAGGCAGCATTGACAGATTACAGTATTATTTTCATTTTATGGCTATTATTCTCATTAAAGTTTTTAAATACTGTATATGTTTCTTTGCTCATTTTATGGGCATTATTCTTGTGAAAATTTGGATTGTCTTTTGAATATATTTTTTTTTATTTCATGTTAAAGGAATATTCTTTGTATATTTGTTGCTAATTCGTCAATGCCTTCAAGTTGAAAAAAAAAAATATCTAGCATGATCTTTGATTTTCTGCAAAACTTCTACATAAAAAAATATGCTTATAAAAGCACTGTCTAGGATTTTGTCCGCTAAATATAGTTAGGTCATCAACCTTTTTTTATTAAACTTTATAATATATAGCTTTCCTATACTTACCCTGGTAGCTTTTAAGATAAATTGCAAAAACTCATAGTAGGGATATAACGAGATTTTCAGATATGCTGCGAATCTTAAATTAGAAATATAGTATAGCAATATTGGTTCATGTGTGCTGATGGTACTTGATTGTGAAATGGGAGATTTTTAATAAATAGTATTGTATAAGGGAAGCTAATTCTTTATATGAAAGTATTTTTAGTTGAACTATGGGTTTTTATCATTTATATAATTCTTATGATTGCTAACTTTTTTTTTTTTTTAACTTGTGAACAGCATACTATACTAGGAAATTGAAAGTGATAATTATGTAGATACAGTGTGACAGTCACCTTTTTTTTTTTAAGATCTTAAAAATAATTGAAAAAACAGTGAGCACAATACTTCATCCATTATCACATAAGTGTAGAGGATAGTGTATTGAAATTGCATATCTTATTCTATTAGCATGTAAGACGGGATTTTTACTACGACTACAAAGTAACCGTGCTTGTATTGCACTAACGTAGATATTCTCTTGTGATTTTTTTTGGGGGGGGGTATATTGCAAGAATCGTTTGTCAAGGACAATGATAGTTGTCATACTTTTGATTTCTTACAATTGCCGGTCGTACTGTATTAATCAAGTTATGTCTAGTCAGTGTATCACTTCCAGTGAGAGAGATGTCGTACATAAAAGGTACCGAATTCTCTCACTGAGAATAATAATATGCAGGACTTGATTCTCTTAAGCAATACTTTTAATTTTTTTGTTTGGCTGATTTATAATATTGCCAATTTATGTAAAGCTAAGGGGTGTCCTAGTGGGTTATTCTGTTAATAACCCATGATGATAAAAGTATATGCTGCTGCTGTTATTATAATTGTAACTGTACTTGGCTAATATTAACTGTTATAGATTTCAAGAGTATTTTGTGAATAAAAATTTTTATAATGGGTTTTTTACACTTTACTTTCAACCTTATTATTTTAATTATTTTTGCAAGTTAAAAATTGGATTAGATGTAAATTAGCAACCCCCCCAGAAGATTAAATTACCCCATATATTGGTAGGTGAGGTTAGGTTGTTTAGCTTAGGTTAAGTTAGGCATTATGCATACA